>JAPDSC010086271.1:8921-23868 GCA_026290005.1 Latrodectus geometricus | reverse complement strand
TTGTAACTAATCTGACTAAATTGAAAATAACAGAATTAGATTAGTTTGACTTTTCTGTTTTTAAAATTGTGAGGTTTTTTTTTTTTTTTTTTTTGTGTGCGTGCGCGCGCGCGCGCTAAATTTTTATATGCAATACTCAGTTTCATGTTAGATGTATTTTCAGCTTTTCTAAAAATTTTCAGAAATTGTTTGTAAAAGCTTCATTTTTTTATTATATATTGCAACTTTTAAGCTCAAAATAATTTTGTGATTATACTAAATAAGTTATAAATGATTATCATTTAAAAATAAAGTCAATTGTTGGTAATTAAATATAGCTTATATATATTATTTTCATAACAGTTGCTCTTGCTCTTCTACTGTTTCAGGTGCAAACAGATTTTCAGCCAATGGACAGCACAAAATTTGTAACAAATATTATTGATGCTGATAATGTAAATCACATAGTTGTCTTTCTAACAGGAGCTCAACCTTTTCCAGAAGGGCTAGGGGGATCAGGTGATTAATTTTATTTAATGGCTTATAATAGTTGTTGTTTAAAAAAGTGAAGAAAAAGTTTTAAAGCTTCTTTAATTATTTTAAAAGCTTCTTTATTTATTTATTTTTTTAATTTTTTATAGGATTTATTTTGCATTTTTTAAAGTTACATGTTTCCATATATAGAGTGATTCTAAAAAAACTATCCCAACATATGGGTCCTTAACTACTGTACTATTCTCAGAAAATGAATGAAATTTCGTCATGAGGTATTTTGAAGTATGCACTCAAGAATGATATGGAAAACAACAGTGTCGTTCTAAAAGTTCAGGAGAGAAAATTTAAAAAATATCAAATCGCGGCACCAAGTTTTTGGTATTGAATATGATCTCCATTGGGAAAAACCCTAAGTAGTTATTGAAGGGCTCTGTACCATGAAAATCACTGGTGGTAAATAACCTAAAAGTAAGGACAACTAATAAAAGGACATAAAAGCAATATAAAATAAAGCCTTTTATATATTGTTTAAAAACTTTTCCACTTAATCTAATTCACACATGATGAGACTTTACATACAGCAAATGGTAAATAGCATTTCAGCACGTACCGACATGGCAATAGGAATCTCTTGAATCACAGTTCTGATGGCATTTTTCAAATCAGATGCAGTTTGCAGATGAAACTGATACATTTTGGATTTTAGATGTCCTCACAGCCATTACCATTGGAATAGAAATCCATTGGTGTTAGATCAGGAGACTTTGGTGGCCATGGAAATGATGAGAGATAATTCTATCACCAAACTGTTGACTTAAGTTAGGTTTGTCTGAATACCCTACATGTGGAAGAGCACCATCTTGCATCCTCACAATTTTAGTAGAGCATTTTGCTGTTGCAATGCAGGAATCATGTAATGAGAAAACATGTCCAGATAGTGAGCACGTGTTACTGTACTGTTTGCAGATCATCAGCAGTAACCTCTTCAAAAAAGTAAGGGCTGAGGATAACATTCTGATTATACCACACCATGCAGTCACTTTTTCCTCATGTAATGGACACATCATGTGAATTACTCTCTTCCAGTGCATAAAATTTTTCAAATCCATGTTACCAGTTAAGGAGACTAGGCCACATCTGTCTACAGAATGTGTAAAGGCCAGCTGCTATCTTCATCCTACTGGATAAGGAATAGTTTCTCACTTCCAACATCTGAACATGCTCGAGTCTATAGGGTTTAAAACAGAGTGTAGACTATACAGATCGAGTCTATATGGTTTAGAACAGTGTAGAATCTTGTAGACAGTTGAATTTGGCATATTCAAAGCACATGAAACACCTTGTGCACTTGTGAGATGAACTGTGCTTATCATCTGATGAACTTTTGCAACAGCTTTGACAGGAATGTAAGGTAATCTAGTCCAAAGTTGATTGCATGTGCAATCACTTTCTTCAAATTTATGGATCATGTCTTGTACATTTTTGACAGTGCTAACTAATGCCTTGCCCTAATCTATGGTTTCTGCCACAAACATACAATTTCTCTGCGACATTTTGTCCATTCAGGTAATAAATCTTGGAACTACTTTGATATACCTCCCAAATTGGAAATTCTGCGTATTTTTTTCCTCGCCAAGCAAAATACCTGTTTTTGAAGCCTTTTTTTCTTGCCAAGATGGATTCTTGCTAAATGTAAATAATTAATAATTTAAAAAACTTTAAAAAAAAAAACTCAAAAAAATGGTACAAAATACAAGAAAATACTAAATTTGACAACAGCATAAACCTAAATTGGCAAAACCAAAATAAGAAACAGCAACTTTAAAAAGTCTGTAGGGAATGCCAGACTTGGCGCTTAATTTATTTATTTTTGGGGGGGGGGGGTATATCAAAGTTGTTCCTAAATCTTTACAATTTCCCCATGTTCTTTCTCTAAAAGCGGAATTTTGTACAGAATGGCAGAAAGCAACATATGCAGCTTGCATTTTTCAGTGTCTTTTCTTTCACCTACGTAAGACATGTCAGTTATGACTGTGTCTTATGTAGAACCCAAAATTTTTATTTCTTGTTTTGTGAAGGACTAATCAGGTTGGGATTTCAGCTGAAGAAACGGTGTGATGTGAATGAAATGAACATTAATGCTCTGATGCATGCCAAAGTCCTTTTTCCTTGCCTAGCTATGCGAATTTCTGTTCTACAGGTGCCATTTAATGTTTCTAACTATGGAGATTGTATTCCAATATAAAAAACTGGGTTTTGTTACTTGAAATTTTAGAAATTTTCTCCTGGCAACCATAGCTGTTTGAGTGACACTGTTGTTTTTCATATCATTTTTTAGCGCATAGCTCAAAATACATTATACCAAAATTTCATTCAATTCAATTTCATTTACATAATACTAAAATTTCAATTACAAATTGTGAATGGTATGATAGTTAGAGGCCCAAATGTTGAGATAGCTTTTTTTATAATCACCCTATATATGAAAACCTGAAGCTAAAAAAATAACACAAAAAAATTAGTAACCAACATTAAACTATATTTTATTAAGTAAGAAAAACTAAATTTTTAATAGAAAATTGTTTGATTATTTAACAGCATAAAGAAGTGATAATTAAGTTTGTATGTGATGCAGTTAAATTAATAGCTACAAGAAAGAAAGAAAAATTGATAAAGCTTATAATATTATTTGTATTTATTTTTTGAAGAAATGTGGAGGAAAAAGTGCATGTTGTTTCATTTTTAAATATTTATTACAGACAACACAAAGTATATGCTTAAACTGACCCTCAGGTAGTGCAAAATCAAAACATCAGCTATAAAATTATTTTCCCCCAGCACATATTGTATGTCGGTGGAAAACAGTGAAATGAAATCAAGCAGACTCAAACATTAAGGGGAAATTTTAAAATAATTTTTTTAAGCAAATGCAAAAAATAGAGGCTTAGGATCTATTTAAATACAAACAGTCATGCTTCAAGCATACATCGAAAATATATTTCCCTGCAAAAATGCATTTAGCATTATTTGGGTTTCAGTAATTTTTTGTAAAAAACAATGATAAAATTTTAACATCCCTAGGAATCGTTGTAAGCCTTTAATAGTAGTGAGTTTACTAAACTGCAGTATAGCTTTAACGTGATCAGATAATGGTTTGTATCTGGATTTATTTATAATTTGACCTAAAAAAGTAACTTCTATATAAACAAAACAAAAAGTTAAGTCCTCGAATGACAAATGAAATGGAAGATGGGAAATGGCTCATGAAACTAGCATTTCTCTGCGATATCACTGCAAAACTTTACGACTTAAACCTAAATCTGCAAAGAAAGAAAAAATGTTTAACAGACATGATGAGTGCCAATAAAACTTTCAAAGAAACGATAAAAAAAATATGCGCCTCAATTAAGAAAACATGAATTGAGAAACATCAAAAACATGGAGGAAGAGTGCATCCCAATAGAGACTTCGAAAATTTCGCAGAATACTTAGATGTTTTGTTTGAATAAATTAAAAGAAAATTCACACTGACTTATTTAGGTTAGAAGAAATACTCAATTTTATGATATTTCCATTTAATGAAAATGTCAACATTGATGGCGTATCTGAAAAAATAGGACATTTAATAGATACCACTTCAGTCACGGTCGAGGAAGAAATTATTAAATTAAGATGCGATATATTTCTTAAATCCAGAGCATCTAGCGATACTGATTTTAGGAAATTAATTTCTGAGGAAACCTTTCGAAACATTTTCAAATTGAGTTTGTATTTGAAATCATACTTTGGCTAGGCGTATCTTTGCGAATCTGCTTTTCAACCATGAACACCATAAAATCTAAACATCGGTCGCGTTTAACAGATGAACATTTAATTTCGTGTTTACGCATTGCAACAAGCTCGTATTAGCCACAATGTGATAAACTTGTCACTGATATGCAATGTCAAATTTCATCTAAACAAAGTGAATTGGATGGTCAATTTTTATGTATATGAATACTTTGATTATTTTCATCAGTAAATTTTTATTTTGTAAATACTAAGTTTTTTTTTTTTTTAAAAAAAAGAAAAATTAGATTATATACCATTTTTTTCTGTTACCGGAAATAAATATATAAACATATGCCTTATTTCTGCCATTGGTAGACCGCCTTTGATTTTTTAAATGTGGAGTAGACCACGGATCCCAAAAGTTTGGCCATAACTGGTCTATAGTCTCCTGTAGAGCACCATTCACCAGAAGATTTAAGGACCGAGTGAAATGGACTAGACCAATTATTACAGGAAAGATGACAAATGCCAAGTTCAAGCATATATGCAAACTCTTTTTTAGCAATATTAAGTTTTGCAGGCTCTAAATTCTGAGCTTGTGCTTGAACAGGTGAACCACAAGTTTGAATAAAATTAAACATATTGTGTTTAATTTCATCAAACGAGTGAGAATAAAGATGAGTTGCAATTTTAAACTCGTTTAAAATCTTGTAAAATTCAGATTATACATACATTTAACCGAAAGATAAAAGCATGTCAATGTTCGACCACTAAAAGTAAGAGGTGTAAGTGGATCAATCAGAATTTTGTGTTTAATGTCAACAATAGGTCTGAAATATTGTTGAAAATCGGCTCTAATTATAGGTTTATTTATATTTGCAATAATAAATTCCCTTTTTAAAATTTCGATGCAAGCCAATATAAACTAATAATAATTTAGTACCAAAAGTCAATTCATTTTCAAACTATTAGCAGCCAAAAGTATCAAAACAGAATGTTTATTTTTATTTTGGTTTTGTGGCCAACAACTATCATCGCTACCTGTATCAATTAAAATTTGTGCACCAGTAGAAGAGTAATAAAAGACAGCAGTTAACAGAACACTGCACAGTATGTATAGACACCATACTTACTGATAGTTTCATTTGTTTTTTTAATTAAATGTACAGGACATCTTCATTTAGTTGCTTTTTCAACAAAGGTTCAATGATACTAGCAGGTTAACTCGCCTTCGCATTGGACACACGTTTCACACATAAGTATCTTTTTCTAAATGAATCAATTCCATGGTGTGAAACGTGTGATGAACCTTATACTGTTTATCATATTTTATTCTCATGCTCAGATTTTAGCCTTTATTGTTCTACATTTTTTTAAACAAATATTTTAACTATGTATGATTTAGTGAGGCAGCCACCCCACAAAAACCTTTTTGCCTTTTTGAGGGCAATAGGTTTTCTTGAGTTTATTTAAATTTTAAAATTGTATTTTCCTTTATTTTAAATTAATTATTTACACTGTTTTTTGTTTTTTAGTTTGATTTTAATGTTGCTTGGGTTTTCTACAATAAATGAATAATTTATAGAAACAAAGCTTTGGCGCAGCTTGTCCTTTTTGGACCTTGCGCGAGAAAACCAAACCAACCAATCTATGATACTAGCTTAAATAATTCAAATTTGAGGAATTTTTAGCTGATCTTAGAGACGATTTATCATGCAAATTCAAAGAAATATTTCGATTTCTAACCTGTTCTTGAAGAGAATAGAATCTCTCTATTTTATTATTTAAATTCTGAGCTTTATGTTCTAATCTTGCAATGTTTTCTCTATTATCTATTACTATGAGTTAAAGCTGCTATTGAAGGACTCTGTACAACTTCATAGATATTTTATCGGCCATAACAGCAAGTTGTGATAAAGTATCATTACTCATTGCTAAAATTGCATGCATATTGGTAGGCAAATGACCTAACCACAAATTTCTTAAAATAGAATAATCTAATTTCTAACTTATTATTACAAAGTACTCGCATTTCATACAATAATTGTAAAAGTCTTTTTATTTTATTTTATTTTTTTATTTTGCAAATCCTTGAATTTTTTGACGAGTTTTCTTTTTAAAACTGAATAAGGCTCTAGTGTAGGCAGATTAAACACAACATCTAACACATATTTTACAAAAAAATTCAGTATCAATAGCAGCTTCTAAGTAACTAAACTTGGTTTTCTTTTCAGTGATATTAATTATATTGAAATTAGCTTCCAGTTATTTGAGTGAAATACAATTTAACATTAGTAGGAGAAAATTTTGGAACTTTCATTCCTATTTTATCAACCTCATGTGATTCATTTTTACCCATAATAGTTCTAAATGTAAAGAAAGACAATAGCGACCAAAGAAAACAAAAGCTAATCACTCACCGGATGTAGCAGACTTCCATTTTAATCACAGCCAACATGAAAGCAGATATAAAAAAATTTCAAAATTTTACTAAGTATCAGAAATTTCAAATGCGGTTGGGTCACCAGTTGTGGAGGATTCATTGCATGTTATTTCATTTTTGAATATTTATTATAGACAGTACAAATAAGAAAAAAACTGAAGATCAAAATGTACATAAACAAATCACACTAGATATTTTAATTTTTTATTTACATGATTAAATACAATTTTTTGTTATTAACGAAACTTTTTTTTAAAAAAATACGTTATTGCATCACCACAAGAACCATACAAAAAGTTTATAAGTAAGAAAATGTGAAGTTCACATTTTTGTTGCATTTTCTGTCTGAAAATGAGATTTTTATTTTATTTCTAAAAAATAGTGACTTCCTTTTTGGAATATCTTGCATTTAAATATCGATGTAATGTTAAAGCAATAAGATATGATATTGGAAGAGAAACTCTTGTCTATAATTCTGTGTATTCAAGAATGAAAATTCTAATGTTTTTAATATCATTTGAGTTAAATTGTCATGAAGTAACCAATTATACATTGCATAAACTCTGTTATTCTTTAAGCAAAATAAAAATATTGAGGTTAATAGAACTGCCATAGTGAAATAATTATGAAAAATCAGAGAATTCACTCCAGTTATAAGAGAAAAGTATTTGTAAAATTATTTGTAATTACTTTTCAAATTTTCACAATTTACCATTGAAAATAGACTTATTTTGCCCTTTAACAAGACAAGAGAATTTATAACAGTATTCAATTAATATTTTCTCTGGTCTAAGGTGTCAAAGTCAGTTTTGAAATAAATATTTATTGGATGTCTAATTTGAGCTTAACTATATACTTTGAGCTTATTCCTAACTTACAACTTAAATTTTTATAGCAATTCTTTGAGGTTAAAGAAGCATAATATTTACATGATTTAATTAAAATTTCAAAAACGTACAAATTCTTTACTCTAAAAAAGATCTCTAGTCTAAGTAAGTCCACTTTTTTGATTTCCTTAGTTGCTGAAATTGATAAATCTGGAAACATACATTATCATCCCGCAAATTCTCTGCAAGACAAATTTTTCTTCTCTGTAAAATAAATGTTCCACTTTTTATTATTTAGTTTATTCAGTAATTGTCATAGATAGAATCAATCAATTTAAGTTGCTAAAGATTAATATTTAATCCTTTTAAAAGGGTGTGTCCTTTAAAATATATCCTTTAAAGTATTTGAAGAGCAATCAATCAGCATGTGTTGTATTTCAATTCTTGAATGATCACTTTGTTGAAAATATTTCTAAATGTAATAGGGTTGTTTCATTCTTAAGCAAAACTTTGTAGATGGATGTTTTATGCATATCGATTTAAGAGGTCAAAAAAATTGTACTGTTTTAAATGTTGGCAAATTTGTGAATGTAATTTTCCTTTTCAAAAAATTTATTTCATATGTCATTTATAATTATGATATTTACCTTTAAATATAAATGTAATTTTCAATAGCTTATGTGCAAAGTTTTTTTCCCCCCTTCATGGTGAAAAATTATGTCTATCTCCTTCCAAAAATCTTTTTCATTAATGTTATTCTTTTTTAGTTTATTTTAGTTGGCCTGATCCATCAGCGGCACCTACTTGGCAACTTTTAGGTTTTATTTCCAATGCAAAACCCAGTGCCATCTTTAAGATCTCTAAATTAAAAACTGGTTTGTATATCTTTAAAGTTACTTGTTAGTTTATTAGGTAAATTCTCCTTTAAGAAATTCAAACATCAGTTTTTGATAAAATTGAAAAAATAAAGTCTAATATTATGCAGTTTAACCAATTTTCCCACTTATTAAATATTTGTAGCTATGCACTTATTATATTATATTACTATGATTTTAAACATTTATGTGTAAAAAAAGTTTTTTTACTAGAACTTAACTTGTGATAGAACAAGTCTTGAACTTTGTGCTGATGAAGGATTATTATTATTGTTTGTTTATTATGAGATGGTATAATAATATTATAATGGTATTATTATGAGATTGCTTTTAATATTGTTATTTTAAATAAAATTTTATGATGAAAAGATCTTAAAAATCCTGTGGAAAATAAATATATCAAACTTGGGAAACAAAATGAAGTTTTCAAAAACTTAAAATTCCACATCATTTGAATGAGATCTACTACATTAGGATATTAGTTATTCATGTTTTAAAACTATTTTTAGAGCATAAATATAGAAGTTAATGCAGGGAATTTTCATTCACTGCATTCCATGTAATACATTTTCTACCGAATTCGTTGGTGAATTTACATCTATTTTGAAAATGTATTAAGAAAACTATAATAACAAATAACTAAAATGGAAAAAATTGTTTTCACAAATTATTCTGTATTGCGTGTTGCTATTCTAATTGCTGATTTTAACATTAGTTTCATTCACATCTAGATGCTGGCGTGACCACTCCATTTGGTGTACAACCTATTTCGCATGTTGCACAAATGGGTATCTCCATTGAACCTTTGCAACAGCTAGAACTGCAGACTCCCGTCGCTACCAGTACGCCTTCCAATATGGACTCCTTCATAGAATTTACCAATAAAATGCTTGAGAATTTTGTCAACTACATTGCCTCTTTCGCTGTTACTCCCGGTCAAATTGTGCCCAGCACATCTGAGTCCTTTGTGCCCCTCAATACTGTACAACAGTGGTACACAAATTTCCAAAGGAGGTTGCAGCAAAATCCAAACTTCTGGAAGAGCTGATGTCATATATTATGGAATAGCCTTATTAATGAAGAAACTTTTGAAAATCTCTGTATTTTTATGCATTGCTCTCTGGAATTCTTACTTTTTGTGGTACATGAGACACATTCTTCTCAGAATTTGATAATTCTTACTAAACAGATATTTCACTTTTTTGAATCTATAAATGAAAGTCTTAAGTTATATATAAATATATATACCATGAAAATTTAAGAACTTTTTTAAGCTATTGATTTTGCTATCAGTTCAAAGAAAACCTGTTTTTGCTGTACATTAATTTATATCATAATTATCTTTTCAATTTTTTGCAGAAATTTAATGATATCAATTAGATCTACATAAAAAAATGTGTTTAAAATCATGTTTTTGAAACAGAGTGTATCTTAAAATACCACAAGGTGATTTTGTTGATTTTTTACAAAACATAAAATTAAAAATTTCCCATTGTCTTCACGAAAATTTTAATATTTTTCAAATTGTCATTGATTATACATTAAATTCTTAGTTATAAAGATATTTTCATTTTCCAGAAGTAGTATTTCTGTGTGTTATGTTTTGTGTAATTTTAATAAATTCCAAGTTTCTGTTTTGTTTTGTAAATTTGTGCTCATATTGCATAATAAAATTATCATAATTGCATGATAGTTCTAATATTTAAGTCTCTTTGAAACCTACCATTTTTTTTTATATATTAAAGAATCTTACTGCAATCAAAATGAATTTACAAACACATATAATCTGTAAAAATGTCACTTTTACACTGATGTTGTAACAAGGATATTCCTTTGAGAGCTTTCTTTCGTTGTTTTATTCATGTATAAAAATTTTACATAAAATTTATTTTTTAAAAAAATTGTTATTCGATAATGCAGTTAAAATATGGTATATTATATAAAATACTCAAACAATAACTTTAAAAAACTTGGTTTTATAATTTTTTCATTTCCACAAGATGCTTCTTATTCTTTTTTAAATTGGGTTTACTGAATAATGCAGTATTTTATAAGAGGGAATAGAAATAATTATTTTATAACAAGATAAACTGACTACAAGTCATGTCATTTCCCCTTAACCCTCTGATTGCTTTATTTGTAAACCAAAAATGGCTTCAAAAATGTGTATTTTTTTTAAACATATTTTGAATACATATGTATTGATATTGGAGAATTGAAATTTTCATGGTTTTCTTCCCAGAAAATATTTTTTATATAGATTTTCATCTCTAAGCTGTCGTCAAAAAAAAAAAAAAAAAAAAAAAAAAAAAATTGCAGGTGCTATTACAAAATTTTTTTTAAGAAATTTCAATTGAATTACAGTTAATTTCTATGTATTACATAATACAAAAAAGTAATGTGTATGAAATTGTGAAGACTGAGAAAACGGTGAAAATGCAGGATACGCAATAAAAAAAAAAAAATTGAAGCAGAAAGCGCAAAGCAAATTTTGTTATATTTAAGTTAATTATGGAAATTGCAGGATGCTCAGTCAGAAGGTTAAACTTTAAGCCAAACTGGTTATGATTTTGTCTTCAGCTCAGCGTACATCCCATGGGTTTTGAATCTCACCTTGAGCTTTAAAATTTGTAGTGGTTTGGAATCCACTTTATACCGTAAGTCCTGATCTTATTAACCCTCATATGAAAAAAATGACTATTGAATGACAAGCTAAACTCCTAAACCTTAAACATTTTTGCCTTAAAATGTTACTAATTTTAATACATTGATGCGAAATTATGGAATAATTTGCTTTTGTGTATTGTCTTAAAAAAAACTGTTGCTGTTTCCAAATCTACTACAACTTTATCAGCAAACAAAAAGAAAATAAGTTTTTTAGTGTTAAAAACTATTGCTTTAATGTTGAATGAAAAATTAGTTTTCAATAATCTCAAATGGTTTTCAGCACCACTCAATTATTGGCTGAATTTTACTTATTTCCTTCATCAGTTCTCAAATCAAAATCATTAAAAATTTTAGATAAAAATATAAAAGGAGAATTATATTTTGCACAAAAATTACAACTGCAAAATCTGGGAAGAATTAGATTGCCTATTTGTTTAAATATGGTTGTAAAACTGGCTGCTCTTATTTCACAACAATAATTGAATATGTAAAAATAGTACAGAATATAATTAACATGCAAGTTTAGCACTCTTCTTGCGAATGAGAGCACTGAATCACTTGAGTAATTTTTTGATCAATAAAAATAGAATAAGAGGACTTATAAACTAAAAGCATTTTAAAAAATTCTATTATTCAATTTAGTGTTAATATTTTTTGTGGCATTCATTCTCATGTTTGTACTGAGGTGACTTCAATATCCTTATGCTGTGTGAGCTGAGACATTTTTAAAAAAATAAATTTTCCTGATTTTGTATGATGTTGTGAGTTAAATGGCCAGCACTATGATTGCAATTTTATTCTTACCTGGAGCATGGTAGTTTGCAGAGTATCAAAATTCCAATTTAAACTATCGATTGAGCTGAAATTAATTTCCACTATAAAAATTTAATACTGAGTAATAAATGAATTCATCACATGAGCTCAAACTTATGAAAGGTGACTATGCTTAGCTGTCTGGAAAGTTAAGAAATAGAAGCGAATGTAATAAAACACATAGATATTGGAACTTCCTTAAAAAAGCGTTCATTCTTATTCATGCATATTTTTTTCTCATACACACACTACTGCCTATTAAAATACCAACATTGTAAAGCAAATAAAAATAATTAATTGTACGCAAATGGTTTGTCATGAAGATAAAACTATTAAATTTGCAATCCATTTGAGTATTTACAGAGGTACAAAATTTCTAGAAACTATTACCTTGGCTAGGTTTGAATAACAAAAACAAGTGACATATTATATGCTGTTTCAAGTCCACATTTCATCGACTATGGTAGCTGAAGAGTGATAGCTGACCAGTCTCAGTTATTAATTGATAGATATTTTCAGCTGATGAAAAATTTAAAGACTAAGCTAGGACAACAATCAAATACTTAATTGAAGAATGTTACAACAAGTATGCAATACATGCTCTTGCATTATCTTGTTAAAAATTAGCATTTTGTAGGTCTTCAAGATAACACATGCATTCATCTTAAAATGTCAGAAAAGTCCTAATCGCCCTTTAAATTAAAATTGATCCGAAATTGGGATGTCCATGTTGCGTACCCGATGGCAACAAATACTCTTACATTATATTCATAGTCCTTATGACAATATTGAATGTAACCAGTCTACAAGCATCCTCTTTAGTCACCAGATCTAATTATAACCATCAAAATGCTGCATGCAGATCTGACATTCATCTGAAAGTACATGCATTCCTTATCCAGTTGTCTTTTGCTGCACCAGAGTCACTGTGTGTCTTGTTATATTGTTAAAGGGAAGGCAAAGTAATAATCGACATGATGCTCTAAATGTCCTTTGAACTGCATGAGTCAGTTTGTTGCAATCAAAGTACAGTATTTCCTCTACTTTGACTGTAGTTTTACTAGAATAATTTCAAAATATCATGGGAGGGTTTAAGGTCTGCATACTCTTCAGTATAGCCCTCAGAAAAGGATTCCATGTTTGCATGACACTGGTTAGACTTTGGTAAGAGCTAGCATATAAAAAAGATAATCCATGTTCTTGACAGGCAGTTGGTCCGGCTTTCATCGAATTCTGATACTTGCTGGCAAATATTTCTTTTTATTCAAGACATGGCATATTTTAAAAAGACCATACAAAGGAGCTTCCATATTGGAAGCTCCTTTGTAGAAATCCACCACAAAACTCTTGTAATATTTCAGATGTATGTCCCCAAACATGGTCCAAGTATTCTAAAATGCTAATCATTTGCATTTTCCACTCTTTTAATGAGTATCATTCTAGCCTTAGGTTCAACAATTTGGGTATTTGTAATTATTCAGAAACCACTCGAAACTTTCGGCCCGTCTATTTTGTAAAAATTCACAAGAAATCACCCATTTCTGCTTTTCATACGATTTTATTTGAAAGATTATTATTCCCTTCTGTTGCAATTTTAATAACCAGCAATATATATATATATATATTGGTAAATGATTAAAACAGTTAATTGGTTTGTTACTCGATGGTCATTGTTTGTGATGCAAATTTCATTAGCCATGTGTTGTTTCATAGCATTGGACTACAGTGTGTGTAACGACTTTAATTTTACTGAGTTATGTGACTAATTTTATATACAATAGGCTATTATAGCTTTTTAATTTCGTATCCTTAAACATAAATTCCATATAAATGAGTCATATGATAAATAAAGCACATTTAAAAAATGTGATTATTACATAATTCAAACATGCAAAGCACACAACATAATATAGTTTTAATAATTTTAATATCAAAGGTTAAAACCAAAAAAAGTTGTCACCAAATCTTTTTTTCGAATTGTAATAATTTTACAGTTAAAACTCACTTACTGCCCAAAAGCAACATACTTATATTTTTTCATTCTTTGTTAACCTAGAATCACAATGGCTTGTAGGAAGATTCTCTTCAAATAGAAATGTCCTGGTTTGATTCAAGTCTGTGCTGAACAATAGAAGATGGATACTGAATTTTTCCAAGCACATTTATCAAGGTGTATTCTTGGGAGTTTTCTGAATACTTCCTTTTGGACACATGATTATGATCCACAACTTATCATAATCTTTCTGGAAGACATGGTTGCATATATTCAAAACCTCATAGCAGTTTTCAGCTGTTATATACCTACTTCAGTGTTAATGCCCAATATGAGTACACAAATACTTCTTTAAAAAATAAACTAATCTTCATTTTTTACACAAAAATTATTGTAACAAAACATATATTTTTAATAGTAGTTTTGAAATAAAACTATTAATAACAAATACTTGGCAGGGTTTGTACAAATTCACAAAAACAAATTCCAGTTTACCATTAGTCAAACAAAATTTTTCCAGGAAGTGTTGACTTTCAAACATTCAACAAATAATACTCCAATTATTTTTGGCCAAGTACATCAGTAAATTATGTACATATATTTTTCGATTATATTTTCAAATGATAACAGTGATTTATATCTGTGAAAACTAATATAAATAGGTTTCAATTAAATATTGATGATTTCAAAAGTATTTAATAAGTCCACAGCTATAACAGAAATAATTTCATTTAAGTATTAATTTTTCTTACTCTAATTACTTAATATTGTATACAATAATGGAAATCATTTTTTAATTTCATTTCCCTGACTCTAATCTATTAATTTATTGAGAACTTAAACGATGAATAAAAATGTTAAAATCAAATGTTTCAAAAAAATTTTAAATGATAATAATGAAAAACATAATAAATGCAAAAATTAGAATTTTATTAATGTTTTCAATTTATAATATTATTCTGAGATGAAAATAATTGTAAAATATTGGATTTTCAGTAATGCAACTTTTTATTTCTATATGAAATTCCCAAATTACAATCATATTGCAATTGTAATTCATTTAATAAAGATTTATTATGAAAAA
>JAPDSC010086268.1:0-10624 GCA_026290005.1 Latrodectus geometricus | reverse complement strand
GAAAAATATCGCCAATAGCTCCTTGATTTTCTGGATAAAAAGCTTCATTTGGCATAACAAAAAAAAAACTTATGAAATATATAAATTCATTAATATATATGAAATATATTAAATATATTAATTCGTTAATATGTTTTCTTTCAAAGAGTACAACTAACCACATGTTTCAATTGATTTAACTAATATAATGATTCATTACTGAAAGTAATGCATTTTAATCAGTATTTGACGTACAAAAATTTTTTATTTCATTTCCTATTTATTTTGTTTACTAATTATGGTTAATTTCCAAACATTAGACTTTTTGCTGATGTTAAATTATAAGTTAGTCTTACGCCACAGGTATTGTAAATGAATTTCATATTTAGAAAATTGTTAAAAACTATATTTTGACAATTTTCTAATATATAAGCTTATTTTTATTTCTAGGAAAAATAGAATTCAATAATTTTCCTTATGAAACTTGTACATTAAAATTACATAAAAAACATTGAAATTGTTTTTATCAATAATGTGTAGTTTATATAAGGGGAAGATTTTTTCTACTTTAAACTTGTGTAAAAGTTTATTATTTTTTCTTGTCATTTTAATCTTTCACAATTTTGGTTATTTTGTCCTTTACTACAGTGAAGAATAATAGGCTTTAAAGTCTATTTCTCTTCAATATGGTAATGAATGTTTTTTATGCACTATAAATATTCTTTTAATGTAATAAACTATAGTGGATAACATAGTTTTTATGGTTTTTTATTCAATATTGTGTTTCTTTAGATATAACAGAATTTTTTTGAAAGCTTTTTAAAAAGAAGCCGTTCTAAATTTCCTGCAAAAATACAAAAATGTGAGTCACATGACCAAGGAAATTCAATTAGAGAAAAACAAGTGATCCCGTTAAATATGCTAATTCTTCATCTTGAATTAATTTGTGTTATCACAGTCAATTTTGCATGAAAAAGATAATCCGAAGTATTTCCGTATTATGTTATATATATGTACGTATGTATGCGTGTATTTGTATGCAGAATACAAAATTCCTATCTTTGTTTCAAATTCAATGATACAAAAATTTGTGTCCTTTGTTATTAATTATTCATAATTCAAATTATCAATGTAATTTTTATATTCAAATATAAAATTACTAATATAGAATTTAATGCTTTGATTCTATGCAAATTTAAAAGATTTATTTTCTTGGAATAAGAAAGTTATTTAATTCCAAGAAAAATTATTCCAAAAAAATAATTATTTATAATATTTTTACGAGATTCATATATATTTTTAATTATATTTTTAATTATAGTTGTGCAGAAGGATATATTGGTTTAAGATGTGATTACAAGGATGTTAGTATATCTGTAGGAGAAGTCAAAAGTAAGTTATTCAAGTCCTTTTTTTTCTTTTCTTGCTACTCAAAAAAGATCTAAATTCCGTAGTGTAAATCAAAATTTTAAAAAATATCGTCATTTGGAAGTAAATTAAATGTGTATATAGATATTTTCAAGTTGATACGGCAATGCATTTCAATATTTAAAAAATTAATATTAATTAAATTATCATATATTCATTTCAAGTCTATGTAAATATACTATTTTTGATTTAAAACGAATAATAAAAGTAGTTCAAAGTTATGCTCAGAAATGATGAATTGTTTTAACTCTTATAAATATTGATATTCACAGATTACAGTTCACGAGGTGATATTCCATGACCGGTCTCAAAGAAAAGTGGTATGTCATTCAAATAAGTACGCTACGACACGCTATAGCTGAATAAGCAGACTAATGCATGCCATAGCTTTTAATTGCCTGAATATCAGAGAATGGTGCATGTTTTCTGTGATTCGTGCAGCAAAAAAACATATTAATTGAATAAATTTCCTATGATCTAGAAAATATTGAATGTTTGATTTATACAAAATCCCTAAAGATAAAGAAAAAGCTTACCTGATCTGATATATCTAACCAGCTATATGTCCTGACATTTTGATGCGATGCTTATAAAATATATAATTAACTAGTGGTGAAACAAAAGTGTTTTCATGATATCAAACAACTTTTATACTCATTTCATAGCTCTTTATTTAATTATTGTTATTACTGAATTTTCCCTTTAAAATTAAATTTAAAATTTTATTTATTTTTCAAACATTAAATTCATTGAATAAATTTGTATTAGTTTCTAAAATGTTCAAATTTTAACAATAAATAAAATTTCCTAAGGTCAGATATTTTAAAAATTCGTGCATTACTAATTACATTACTACATTCGTACATTTGTTAATATTTTTTAATTAAACACACATGACTATATCTTTTAATATTGCTGTGACTTTGGTAACATTACCTTATAAAGGAAAGGTTGTTTCTAATCAAGATATATTAATAAGACACGACTTTATAAATAACAAGTACAATCAATCTACGAAATACAACGTGAAGGTTGAATTTGTATTCATACGCCTGATTAATTGCTTTGTTTTCGAATCAACCATGAGAAAATTGCTTATTTTCAAGAAATTCCCTAAAAGCAACTTCTTACAATATTTAAAAATAATTATTAAAATATATTAATATCTGTATGAATACATTGCTTTAATTAAAATGAGTCATCAGTTAATTATAGAACACTTTTCCAAAGTTTAGTTTTTATATTTAAAGCACAAATGTAAACAAGTACTAATATAACATCTATAAGTCAAACCTTCTAAATATAAAGTTTTAAAATCAAGATTTATAACATATTAGTTAAAGAACATCATTACAAAAATATTTTGCTATTTTTATTATTTAATGATATTGCCACATGGCTAAATATTTAACAATGATAAAAGTTATTCATGCAAATATAACTTAATCCCAACAATCATTTCACCATTTACAAATAAAATCTAAATCTTTAAAATCATTGTCCATGATTTAATTAAAAATAATGTCAAAAAGTTATCAATAAAATGTAAAATAAATATTTTCCTATTTCTCAATTTTTTTTTATATTCTTTGAACTTATAATACAGTGAGTTTTGTTTATAGCTTTCTAAACTTATATGTTTACAAATTTAATGTGTGGAAATAGATTTGAAGAATGTAATATGATACACAATAACACTAATGTTTTCATATTCATGTAACTATTCTATAACAATTATCAGTTTCACACTACTAATTTTCAGTATAATAAACATGAATTATTAATTAATTTTCAATATAATAAGCATTGTGCCTGATGATTGCGGCTCATATTAACACTTTTTTTGCATTGTATATAGAAATAAATTTTAAAATTGCAGTAAAAATTGCATGATTTGCTCAGCACTGCATGATTATCATTATTGCTTTTTAATCCGTTATTTAATAATCCATTTCTGCATATATATTTTTGTTTTTATCTATACATCATTTCAAATTATATGACTTTATGCGATTATTTAATTGAGGGTTTGAATTCCTAATCCCATTTTTTAAAATACTTACTTTAAGTTTTTAAGTTGCATGTTGTTTTTTCTGACTTTTTCAGACCAGGAACAAAATCACGATCGTCTCTTCATTGCCATTCTGGTTCTCTTTTTGATTTTCTTTTGTTTAAACTGGGCTTGCGTCTGCATTTGCTGGTTATGTTGGTAAGATATACATACTTTTTAAAGAAAATATGCGCTTAATGAACTATTGATACGCCTGAGTGCATTTAAGAACAAATAAAGTTGCTCTATAAAGTTAAGAGCAAATGAAAACACATTATTCTTTCGTTGGATATTAAACTCTTGCATATATATAACATCTATATGATTTGAAAAGCAATAAAATCTATGCATCAAAAAGTGAAAGCTAAAATTTTGAAACAGCTTTAAATGTTGTGGCAGTTGATTCATTTTTTAAATTCTTAATTTCATTTTACAATCTAGTTAAGAATTTATTACAAGTATTTATTATATAATTTATTACAAGAATAATTAATTAGTTTACATTCTAGTATAAAATGTGTTTCAGTTGTTTTATTTTTTATTATTCAGTTATGATTTTTAAACTGACTATAAATGTGATCAATAATAGTTAAAATCTATATGGCATTAGTTTACGAGAGCAAACTAGAGGGTGTGATTTTTACCAAGAATATGGCATATTTCAAGTAAAGTTTTCCATGTTACTAGAATTGTTTCTCTTCAGTAGAAGAACTTATTGAAGAGAAACAATTCTAGTAACATAAATATATTACATTTCATAAATTAAGAGCATTACCTATTGAATTTTAAAGTGGAATACTCATAAAAAAATATCTGGGCAATATTCGTAAATTTACATTTTATTTTTTCTAATGTAAGCATATCCTTAAAAGCATAAAATATATAGATATAACTCCACTGTAAACTTAGCGGATTACGGAATAATGTTTTTAATCAACTATTAAACTATTATAAGTGGTCACTTATTTTAAAGGGGGAAAACTATAAAAAAAAGTAATGGATATCCCAGGTCTATATAATGGCTATGATGTATTTATTTGTTATGTATACTATATCTAAGAAAAACATCGCAACTCAAAACACATAGCTTAATTCAAGTCGAGAAAACTTCTTAGTAAGCTTTTGTTGTTGAAAACTACAGTAAAATATCTTAAGCTATCATAGAATTTTGTTTGAAGGCGCATGTTACTAATCATAATCTTATTTGAGGAAATAATCTTGAGAACTGTAAATATATTAAATTGTTAACTAAACTTTTAATTCGTTGATTTTCCCTCTCTGATAAAGTTGTTAAAGTTATTATACATTCGAAAATTATTTCATTTATTTCTCTCATTCATCTTACTAAAAAAATACTTCTTAGTGCACTTATTATGATACTTGATTTTGATCTTAATTTTTATTGCATTTAAGAAAATATTTTGCATTCAGTTTCAGGCGTCAACGTAATAACTGGGGAAAATTCCAACAGATGACTTTATTGCAAAAATTTCTCTGGTGGGATAAGTCATCTGAAGAAGACAAAGTGTCAGCCGATGTGAGTTTATATTTCTCTTTTCATCCTTTATATAAAAATTAATTTTTCCAAGTATATAAAATCGAATTATAAATTTAGTCATCAAGTTCCCAGTGTAGAAAAAAATTGCTCAAAAAACAAATGCTCTGTTAAATAAAATTTTACTTACATAAAAGACTTGACGAAATTCGTTAATGATTATTAAGTTTAGTTTTCAATGGATGAATAGCGAGAGTTCCAACAAATCGGAATTGCAATTCTATCATAAGTATGTAACAGTGATTCCGGATTTATGTTTAAAACTTTTAGCTTATTCAGATAACCCATATACTTTGCACTGATTTTACTACCTTTCTAAAAAATTCATACACATTAGGAACATAAATCATAGTATGAATGAGGTCTTGTTATTGGTTTGAATAACCTGGAATATTTGAACGCTTTGTTCGAATTTTGCAATTCATTGGTGTTACCAACTCACATTTCAGTGTCTGATCATCACCAATATTCGTGTTTACAAGAAACCCACTTACTACTCGCTTTTGATTTTGTAAAACCCAAATATAACAGAAACGCTTGGCTATATCAACGGTACTTGTATTGATTGAGAATGATGTTTGTATAATCTTTTGTAAAGAGCATCTTTTCTAACTATATTCTAAATACTTTTGAAGACAAATATGCAGATATCCAGAACAATCTATAATCTGGTTGTTATTGTTTGTCTTAATCATGCTGACAACTGGATTGACTGATAGACAACTGAAAGTTGGATTTCACATTTGAGACTTGAATTAAAAGAAATCTTTCTAAAAGTCAAATTTTTCATTTTCAAATCGTTTTTAAGATTTAAAAGAAATATATGTTTTATTTCTAAGAAATTTTTCAATTATTAGAACAATTTTAATTATTTTTTTGAATATAGAAGTATATTTTCTTGGAAAGTTTATTTATTGTGATTTCTTCCAGATTGATTGACTGTTGCTTTTCATTATCAATTTGATTTTTTTTTACATATTTTAAATTCAGGTGTCCTTCGAAGACAACATTAAAGGCGACGAGGAGAAAGAAGTAAAAACTGAGATTGCTGACGAAACTTTGAAAACTGTGAAGATTGCTGACGAAACTTTGGAAACAAGCGATGTCGAAAACTGATTACGTTACTCGAAACAATACATTTTGTGTTGCTTGCTAAATGAAATGTAATGACAGAAATGCAAAAAAATTAATTCTTAAAAAAACAATATAAATCGTTTGATCTCTGAAATATATTTGATTAAACTGTAGTCTGTGATTTTTTCCGTAACCCTTTAATCAAAATCAGCCTTCTGTGCTACAACTTGAAATCAAAATATTTTTTTACTGTTTTTTATTATATATACACATTTATAATTACATCTTTTATTACTGGGTCAATATGAACTTCATTCTCATTATGATTGTCATAACGTTAACTTCCTATAGTTATTTTCGCATTTTGTACATATTTTTGATAGGAAAATATATAGCCTTTGGTATTTCTTTCTTTTTTTTTATCATTATGAAGTTAATTTAGTACTTAAAATCCTAAAATAAAATATATCAATAACGCATGATTTAATTTTGCATGCTTCATACAGTTTATGAAATTTAAGTGCTTTTCGTTGGTTTCACAAGAAACCTTATGCACCCATACCCCTTCCACTTCATACTTCATTTATCATCTAATATCTGTTTAATCTTTGTTTTTTAATTGGTTTGAATGATTATCAGTAAATGAAAAAGTTATGATTCAAAATCATTGTTTTTAATTTTTTTTTTAACCAAAAAGAGAAAAGAATCAAAAAATTTTAAATGAAACAAATTTCATAAAAACTGATGGAGAATTTTTATTGTAAATGTGATGTCTAAGCAGTGTCCATAAGAAAGGATGTGCAATTTTGGAAACGATGAGTATTCTTTCCTGACAGCTGCTGTCTGATTTTTTCACTTCAACAAGTCAAAGAGCAGCTGCCTCCTATCTAGTCCGAACAAAGATCAAAAATTAAAAAGCGGGTCAGGGTTTTCTCCCAGTCAAACGCATAACCATTGCTGTAAAAGTATTGTTCATTTTTTTTCTTCATAATTTTGTACAAATTTATGTAAAGAGAACTCACGAATTAGCTCTTCATGTCTTCATTGATTTTTCTTATATATTTGTATTATATAAAGTGTATTGTGTATATCGGGAAATAAAATTACTAATGTGAATATAATAAAACTGCTATTTATGAAAATCGAGATTAAAAATAAAATTAATTTATAATTATCTTCAAAGTAGTCATTATTTTCTCTCTTTATTATGCACATATTTTTAAGAAAAAAATAACGAAAAATTATTCACAAAATGGAAAATGAGTACAATTATACACACAAAATATTATAAAAGTAATATAAAATGTATTGCACATATGATTTACACACTAAGAATCATAATTCATTTAAGATAAAGATAAGTAATCCTATATATTATTTATGTCAAGAATGTACATTTTTCTTGTTAATATAAATTCTATCGCTATACAAGGCTTTAATTGATAAGATTTTTCTCACTTTCCGTTTAGTATATTCGATTTAAGTTTGGAATGCTTTGTTGGTTACTTAAATGCTAGCTATTTTATCGATATTTTTTGTGGTTATATTACATATCTCCCTTGGATTTAGGGCCTTGGCCTCACGAGGGCTACCGTGTCATTTAGTTCAGTTTATCACGAAAATTAATAAAATTCGTCAATAATTGTTTTATTTATTTGAATTAACTTAATTATTATAATGAACAAATTAAAAATGATAAGGTGTTTATATATAAGGCTTAAAAATAGTGCTTTAAATAGAAATATTTGATTGGAAAGGCAAGTTTAAAAATTTGATTTATGATCTTCTGCAACTTAATAAATTTGAAAGAAACTCATCAAAAGATTATATATTTAAGAAAAAGACTTTTAAACATGTTTCAAAAAATAAAAAACTGTTTTTTAAAAATGTTTTTTTCTTTCAAAGATATTTCACTTAAATTATAAAAAAAAAGAAAAATGGAAATTAGTATTTATTTAAGTGCTATATAATTAAATCATATTGCAAGTTAAAATAGAAAATATTTTTATTATAAAGCACAAAATTAGAATTAGTTTGAAACTCTTGTATGTTAAAAATATTTGATATTTTGCTATTACAGTTAAAGAAAGCATGTTTCCTAAGAGTGTAGTAAACAAAACATAATTTGAGAAACTTATCCATGATTGAAATATGCTAGGAAATAATAATTTCTTAAACAATTTATAAAATACAAATATGAAATTTAGAATGATCAGCAAAAATAAATTAGTAAATAATTTCCGAGTAGCTCAAAATACATTCTAAATGCTACTTATTTTAAAGTGATCATATTTTCATAGTTGAAACTCACTATTTGGGAGGAAATTTTTGAATATGTCCATTTATATTTCTATAATCACTTTTTGTATACGAAGAATTCGACCAGACCCACAGTTCAAAGTCAGTTTCTCTCTCTCAATTACAATTCGCATATATTCCCACCCTTGATAAGAATAGAACTCATGAACTCAAACCAAAATATTATCATATAAATTAACACAAATTATTTTCAAAATATCTTTATTTTTTCAAATAAACAATTAAGAATTAATAACAAAAACGATATTCATTTTAGATGATGAATTTAAGTAACAAATTGAATATCTTAAGTATTTGCTACGAATTTACTATCAAATACTTTTTCTTAAGTTTTGATACAATTTCTATTTACACTATTTTATCTTTTTTGAGTGTGTAAAACTGAAGGAAATAAAGAAGAAAAAAGAAACAAGTGTTTGATAATATTGAACACATTGTGTGGTTAAAATAAAACTCGTGTATTTGGTCAACGTAATTATCACTTTATTTATCAAATATTTATCAAATACAGTGAAATAAATGAAATAAAACTTATTTAAACTTCAAAGGCGCTTTGCTGCTAGAAAAACTTATAACATCTCCCAATCCAAAAAAAAAATAAATAAATAAATAAATAAAATATATATAGTGAATTGACACAATTAAACTAAAATAATATTAATATTAGAAGAAATGAATTACTGTTTGAAACATTGTATGACAGGGATATCTAAAAAGTGTCAGAAAACAATTGCACGCAATAATTAAAAGCAAGAAATGAATTGAAATAAGACTAAATTTCGTCCCCCTCTTAAAAGTATGTCAATACAAAAATTTCAGAAGTGCAATAAATGTTATAGAATAAATTATTAGTTATTGACTGCAATATAAAGAAGGGTAATTGATGGTTTTCCAATATTGCAGAGGCAACTAAATGATTATTTAAATTACGAAGTTGTAACAAATGTATAGCGTAACAAAGGATTTTAATCAATAACATCAATTTTGATCAAATGTTTAAAAGACCGTTACTTTGTTGATTATGACAGACGGTCATAATTGGCGTTCATTCTTTATTTCGTTGAGAAAAGTTTTAATCACTTAGATTAAGGCAGTTAAAAGATGTCAAATTTGGCTTTAAAAACACAATAAAAAGATAAAGTTTTTGGATGAAACATAAGAAATTATAAATTTTCGAAAAAAATCATGTTAGTTGAATTTGCATTTGAAAAATAGAATTATCATCCAATGTTGTTTGGGCTGTACTTCATAATCTTGGAGATAATAGAGAAACATCAAAGAAATTTCAGCATCATTTAGCTTGAAGATCTATTAACTTTATTCTAAATGTCTCACACATCCATTTCAGGTAAAGATATCGAAGGATTAAACGTTAAAGTGCCTTCACCAAAAGAGGAAGCAAAATCCACCAGCACACTGATGTCTCCATTTCAAAAGTTACTACTTCCAGTTCTACGTTCGCTGATGTTTATTGGAATACAGACCACTCTACCAAAAGATTATAAGAACCTTAGTGAACATAAATTTCGTCTTAGATGGTGGAATATTTTGGTACTAATATGCATTCATCTAGGATGCTTGAGATCAGTCGCGGCAGTTTATTTTGACGAGGGTGGATTGGGATTCTGGGTCCCAGTATCAGCCTGCATTAGATGGTTTGTAGCAACTTTGTCAGCTGATGTTTATGTACATAATCAAGCTAAAATACACAGCTTGATTCGAAAAGTGGATCACACATATGTACAATTCAGTCCTGAACAAAAGAAGAAATTCAAAAATTTGATAAATCGAAGCGTTGTGATAATGTGGGTTTTTGTATTCTTTAACATTTTTGGAACGATTTTCAGATATTACATGTGGGGAGCGAAAAAGTTTTTAAAAATACATTTTTTCTCTATGGAAGTCAAGTTTTTACCTCCAGTTTCTCTATTCATAACCGGAGCAATTTTGATGTTAGCCCAACAATTTATTATGTGGGGTACACTGGGATTCATGGTAATGCTTTACATAGCTTTCTGTCTTGCCGTTAAATATAGCTTCATATCATTTAATCGTACAATGGGAACACCATTTTATAACAAAACTGTATTGGATTCTAATTCCTTAAGGCAATTAGAGAAAGAATTCTTCTACATCACTGAATTAATACAACAAATTGACGATGTCTTTTCGCCAGCGGTTTTCTTTTGGTCTTTAGCTTTCATTCTAAATATCTGCAT
>JAPDSC010086249.1:3501-33569 GCA_026290005.1 Latrodectus geometricus | reverse complement strand
ATTTTTCTTCAATGAAAAGAGTATAGCTTTTCAAAATTGAAGAAAAAAATTACTAAACTAGTGAGAAGAGTTTGAAAAATAATCTCTAGAAGAAACCCTATTTTCTAACACAGAATGCAATAACAATGAAATAAAAATAATTAAATTGAATATCTAAATGAGAATAAGTTCTTATATTACACGTTGCGACAGTAGACAATGATTGAAAACGAAATACCCCTTCGGTAAAGAAAAATAGATTAAAATGTTATTTTCTGAGGCTCAAATACTCAAATTCATAGCAAATAAGAAAAACAAAAAAATAACCTAAGACTTATTTGACTTCAATTTTTCATATATTCATTTATGGAGAAAACAAAAATATATTATTTCTTTCGTCGAAGCTATTTCTTAAGGCATTATAAAGAAAAGTAATATGTAAAGAGAAATTGTTGATAACTCATATTTCAAAGTCCTATTTTCCAATGAGTGAGAATTGTTTTCATCTTCTTTTATGAAATCTGAGTAAATCTGAGATAGACATCAAAATCATTTTCAATAAAAAAATATATATATATTCAAAAATAAGTTGTTTTATTCAGTTTTGTTACGAAAGCGTTTTATATTTACTGCTGAAATGAACTGAAATATGAATATATTTAGTTCAAATATTATATAACCTGAAGTTGTATAAAACTATTTATAAATTCATTAATTTAAATACGAATTTAAAGTAAATATCATGAAAAGCATAATTTTATTTATATTGTAAATATAATTCTTGATGTCAGAAAAATAAAAGAATTAAAAATTAAATGAACTTTCCGTGTACATTAACATTTTTTTTATTTTTCTATATCTATTACTTAAATAAACATTAAATAAATAATAACAAATATATGGTCTAAGATTTATTGGGTGTTAACAGTTAAACCGGAATGACGTTATATTTCAATGATTTAGTTGTAATTAAATTGTTATAACTACATGGAACTTCAAAGGAAACAGAGTTTATTCATTCTTTCTGAATTGCAATCCAACATAATTTACTTAATTTCGTCTATATTCTAAAGTTATTTGAAATTATTAGAATCGTTGAATGTAAAAAGAACTTTTTTTTTGTAGTCAATCAATGTTACTTTAAATTTTATGTAGAGTGTATAACTATATTCTTTACAAATGAATTTTACTCTATTTTTTTGACCGACATCTTCAGTACACACATCCCATAGGTGCCCATTTATATGGTAGGCAACCATTCATACAAGGAAAGGACAAAGACAGAGAGAAAACATCCTTGCTCTAACCGGGATTTAAACCCAAGGCCTCCCTATCTGGAGTCAGGTACGGTGAAGGCTAGACAGGGTGGGTATCACTCTTTTATGTGATAGTGTATATAATGATACTCCTAATTTTTTTTCATGAAATCCATTACTTATTCCCATCAGTAAGTAAATTTTGTTAAATTCAAAGGTCAATTTTCGTACATTTATTTTGTTTATTTTTTTAAATTCTTGAAAACATTGATGTTTGTTTCTTCATGACTCTCAGTCAATGTAGCTTTCTTATTCTCCCATATGATGAAAATGAAAAAGAAATTAATAATTTGCTAACTTCAAGAAGCTCAGAACCACAAACCTATTGATTTAAAAAAATTATTCTTATGTTAGTGATTTTTTTGACTTTATGTACATATATATCAATATTATCTAATTATGTGTAATTATATGATCAATATAATCTAATTATGTAATCAATATAATCTAATTATGTGTCAGATATAGCGTAATTCATCTGAGTTATTTATTGTTTAAATTAAGTAAATAAAATATTATATATCCACATTTTTAAAATCTAGTATTCTTATAATTTGAGAAGAAATAAAATTTTTAAGGGTAAATAAAATCTTATAAAATTTTCATTTATATATATAAAGAAACCTTTAAAAGTATCCAATTAGGATGCTTTAAATAATTCCCTGTTTCAATAAGTTTCATTCTATTTCTAATTAAAAACATTAGATTTTAATAACATTATCAATCTGAGTCAAAACATAGACATTTGACTCTTACTGTATTCCGTTGCAACAAAGTAAATGAATGGAAAACTGAAGTAAGACTTTTTTTTATATAATATCTTAATTTTATGACCATTTCCCAAACATTGTCCATAAATAACGTCGCCTGTATGCTGGACCTTTTGAGTATCTGCATTATAACTTGGAATTCATATATTGAGCATGTTAATTATTAAGAGTATTAGATAACAGGATATCTCATAGTCTAACAAATGTCATGGTCTTCTAAAATTTCAGAAAATTTTATTTTTGTGGCAATATCCATGAAATATTTTTCTAATGTAACCAATTAATATGTCATCAAACAACCATATTCTTCATTTCATACTATTACGAAAGGGCAACATCATTACACCTACACAAAATTAAAATCTTTAGCACTGCCAAAAGTGCCTTCTGCCTTCATTTATTAAAATATTTATAACATTATATACATATTTTTCTACTATTGTTTATAAATAAGAATGCAATTTTCGGTAAAAACAAACAATAATAGGGTAAGTGTCCCCACATTTTTCATGAATTAAGTATTTGCAAGTACATTCTATTAAAAATATTAATTTTTTTCATTATTATTTACCATAAATTCTTAATTCCAATTATACCAAAATATGAAATAACATTGAATATATATGTGTGTGTGTGTGAGTAATTTTTTTAGTATCTTATCTATTTCGTGTAATTTAAATTACTTTGTTTTTCCCTCATTATACTAAATATTTTACATTGATTTTTTCTTTCTTTCAATATTTTTTATCTAATTTTTATTTTAACCAATATATATTTATATTCATATATTTGCTTGAAAAAGGTAACATTAGTTTACTTAATAAAATCAAGGCACATATTTTTTATGAGGTTTTTCACAACTTGATTTAAATAATACAATAAAATGAAATGCAAAAAAAAGGGGAAAAAATGGGGAATGTTCAAAAGAAAAGAACCATAAATGTTAGCTGTAGTCTAACTGCTTTGGTGACCCGCAAGCAATTCTCTTCAAACTATGCCAAAAAAAATTTCCAACATTTAATCTTGTTTCGTGATAAATTCACTAATTATTTAAGCAAGGTTTATTTTAACAGTATTAATAGCTGAAAAAAATTATTCGTTTGAATAAAACAAACTAATGGAGTGTAACTTTTCATTTTGCTAAAAATTTCAGGTATTTTTTTTCTTTCTTTTAAGTAGTGAATATAAAAAAAAATTAATAATTTGAGTTTAACATGTTCAGTGAAAGGAAATTCTGCAATTTCTATCCAAGTTTCTAATCATAAACTATTATCAATATTTAATACATTCTGACATAAAGTATACATTAATGTTATTGTATTAATTGCTATATAAATTTAGAAATAAACTGCATTTTTTTTCATATTTCTATATATTTCCAACACTGATTTTTTTAAATACTTTTCATTTTTTACTTTATAAATTTAAGTATTTTGCAATAAAAACAATTTTTAAAAATTAATAAAAAATTTAATTTGAAATATATGCAGAAAATACTTGCGTTTTGTTATATACGTATCTAAAAAAAGTTAACTCCTACCATTTTTAAAAATCAGCTTTCATAGTCTAAGATTTTTATTAAATGTATATTTTATAATATTGCCTGTTTCGATGCTTTGAAAATCAAAACCCTCGCAAAATAAATAAATCAAAATCCTTAAAACCTACATTAATTTTATAAAACATTTTGATAGTACGCATATTTGAAATTAAATAAACTTAAATAATAACCAAAGTAAATAAATTAAATTCCTCAAAGTCGGCATTAATATTATAAGATACTTCAAAAGTACGCAAATTTAAATTAAACTAATACTAATTACGAATTAAAAATAATAATTTAGAATATGTTAAAAAACAATTTTACTTTGAAAAAAATGCTTACTTTGAAAGCGATTACCCTAATTAGATCATATTTTTTTATCTAACCATCGGTGATATTCTTATAGTTTTTAAAATACATTTTAAACCATCTTAAATATATAGTAATGATGAAAAGTTCTTAATCTTTTTACAGTATTTGTCTATATTCTGTAATAAATTTCACGGTATAATTTCCAAATATAAATTAACAATTAAAAACCAGTATGTAACAAAGGATTATAAATAAAAATATTCTATTTTTTTATTAAAAACTCACATTTCATAATAGTCTAAATGCATAGTAATAATTAAACGTTATTTAGGTGTAATAATTCTTAGTTGTTATTCAATACATAGCCTAATACTGAATAATAACCAAGAAAAGTAATCTATACTAGACAGGATAGTAACTTAGTTAATAACTTACTTTAATCAACCATTGCAAAGTTAATAACATAATCAATTTAACAAAATTATAATAACCTTGACTATTATTCAATAATAATTACTGTATATGACCCGAAGATTATTTCACGCTTATAAACTAGAGTCATTATGCATAATTATACTTGGCTATTACATCATAATAAATAGATTATTTGGTTATTACTACAAAGGTTATTGTTACTTGATTCCAGTATAATCCAGAGATATCATGCAATAATAACTCGTGTATTTCAAAGTACTTTTGACATTCAGATGTCTTCTTAATATTTTGTCGATTAAATAAACAGGTCCTTAAATATTTCATGCCAAAGAATTCTGATGTATTTCATATTTTTATAAAAATTTTCTAAATTGTTTGCAAAAGTAACATAACATGCTAATTGAAGGTTTATACTATTACTGCACTTTATTATCCTGCTAATACTATGTGACCGAAATTTTAATTAGTTATATCAGCATTAAACTCATCTTGTAGCTTTTTTAACATTGTAATTAATTTACATTTATTTTTGTTTCGTAAACTAATTAGTTTACCAGTTTGAATTCCAAAAGCGAGAGTTGGAGAAACATAAGCGCCTTCCAAAATTAATTTATATAAATATGTAACAAATACAGATTTTTTATTAATAAAATAGCCTAAGTTAGATTCAAGAACTAATTAAATTGCTAATATTAACTGCAATGTATACCTAAAATCGCAGTTAAAAATCATAGAAAATTTGTGCTTATGTGCACAGCAATTTTCCAAAATAATTGCAAATTTATTATTTTCTATACGCAGACATTAAGGAAAACACATTAAAATTTGCAATACCAATTTTTAAATATGTATTGCAAAGTGATTTTAATATCAGTGCGTCATTTAAAGAAAATCAAATGCAATTAAATATTTATTTAAGAATAAAATGCGTTATGATGGATTGGAGGCAATTTAGGAAACAATGACGTTAAGTTAAAAGAGATAACTTATGACCATCCTCTTTAAGTCAAGGCAACAAAAGAAAGATTTTCCTCATATTGAATTGAAGATAAAAAAATATAATCGAGGAGGAATAATTTCAAGTCTGGTTTGACATTCTCATATTGTGCGTGCTTTCAGAAAATGTGAAACTTTTATTAAAAAAGAGGAAAATATCGATTCTCATCATAAACTATTTGTAGTTTTGTCATCTCCGAATAAAGACACACCGGAACTTGAATCATAAATCAAAATGTGCTGAGGAAAAATGCATTTCAAATAAAAGATCCCAAAGTATGTGTAATATTTTATACTATCTTATTGATTTCTATGCTAGAATGTTCTTCAGAATTCTTAAAGAAAACATAAATTCTGGAATTATCACAGAAGAAAGCGAAAATCTCCTATACGCTTTGAGTCAAATATATGACAAACAAGATCTTCAATCTAATCATGGAAGATGAAGAACTGGAATATACACATGTCAAATTCTTTGTAATTTAATATTCTGTTTCATATTTTAGCATTCATATCTTACTCGTGAAATATATTTTGCACTGCTATAGAAACTCTTAAATAAATCTTAAGAAAAACTAAAGGAGATATCATCATAGTTTTCTAATACAATCTATATCTTTTTAAACTTGTTTAATAAGTTGAATTAAAGTAACGCAAGAAAGAAATTCTTAAATACAAATCAGAAAACAGCAAAATAAAACATTAGAATAATATTTTGTTTGGGTATATTTTTAGCAGGCATATTTTTAAGCATTTGTAATAATTTTAGAATTCAAAAATGCTTATGGAGAAATATTATTTTATAAAAAATAAAAATACTTAAACTTTCTCTAAAAAATTAACATATTATAAAAGAATTTTCGTTTTAAAAAATGGGGAGTTATTATTTCTTTCTAGGTACAAGTGAAAGTATTTTTTTAAATATTCATCAAAATGTTAAAAATATGGATGAATAATTAGATTATTATCCTTTTTGGGATTTTAAATTAAATATCTTTCATGTTGATAAGAATAAAAAGTTCCGTTTGAAGGGAATTATAAAACCCTTGAGAAAACGTAAAAATATTATGATTTTTAAATTTCAAAAATAATAAAATTTTAAAAAATCCTTATAAAACACAATTTAATTTAATTTAAACTCAATTTTGAGATGACTAACAATTCATATAAAAGTGTTTAACATACTATTTTTCATCAAACTTAAACTTCAGATAAAATAATCAAACTGACAAAAATTTGTATTTTGATTTTAAACCAGCATTTGGATGTAAATTGTTTGCCTTTAATAGCATATTTTAAATACATTCAAATTATTTTTATTGAATCTGTTGTTATTGATTTTTATAGCCTCAATTCCTCCAAGTATTACACCAGATTTGTGTTTGTAAACTTTGAGTTCCTGTATTGTTGAAACAAGAACTAAAGAATAAAATATTAGCTATATGCTCCAAACATTATCCTGACAAAAAGTAGAATTACAGTTGTTTTAAGACCATTTTTAAATAAATTTTCAATTAAAAAAGTTCTAAATGCATTAGATATTTTCTATCCATAAACATCAAAGTAAGAATTATTATAAATTATAAAATATAAAATGCATAATATTATATACCATCATGTTTTAAACATCATGGATATATCATTTATGTTTGAAAAAATAAGTGAATTTATTTATTTTCTTCTTACAGTTTCCTTTTTCATTAATTACTTCTTTGTTAATATGACGAGTTCAATTCTTTTAAAAATAAAATACGGGTGCAAAAAATTATCAACACTAAATAATACACATTTTAAGTAATTTTTTTATTTAATTTTTTGCATGGAGTATTTGAACAATTGTTGTTACACTTCTCTTCATTCAGACTTTTTAGATGAAAATTGCTTAAGTTTACCTAAGCATATTTAAAATAATTTTGATGGACTCTTTGCTTAAACATTTTATTTTTGTTTTCAAAATTACACTAACAACAAAAGCAAATAACCATGGGTTTCCCAATTTAAGAGAAGTTCGTAAATTAGGTAATTAAACTATGCATTATACTGAATATAATACATCAGGGTACACAGAGTTCTGACTTAATGCTAAAGCTCTTGGCTTTCTAAGTAATTTTGTAGTTTTCAGAAACAACTTAAAACAGTAGATTCAAGTTCAATTAGTTCTAACGTGCAGAATGTGACCGTAGAGATGGACTAAATTTGTCATGCTTCAAAGAAATAAGAATCTATTAATTATATTCCTTATTTTTAATGTATAAATATTTTCACTTAAGATATATGTAATATAAATGGGTGATCGGTTAACGAAAAGTTCAGACTGCGAACAAATCAGACAACGAACACATATTCGGATAACAATCTAGAAAGAAACTCTAACGAACACTTCTCGACTAGGAATATTTATGTTCAGGATTGCCAAACTCAACGGACCAAAACTCATTTTTCATCTCACTTGAATTATGTTCCTTGCTTTTTAAACTTCAAAATTCTATATTGGAAATAAAAAATTTTTCCAATAGAATATTTATAGCTAATATTAACCATCCGTTTCGGTTTTGATTTCGTTCAGAAATCAAATCAGAAACCTCAACGACCCAGAAACAAAAAATTAAAAGAACTGATTAATATGCAAGACTATGTGTATCAATTATTTTTTCAATAAACTTAGAATTATTCTTTTTAATAAACTTAAATAAGAAATTATACAAACCTTTTTTTAATTTTTACAGTTTCCAGAATGAATTAATCGTTTTCACAAAAAAAATCCCTAGTATCTCAATGATCGGTTAATGAAGAATTCAGAAAGCAAACTAAGTCTTGTAACAGATTATGTTCGTCAACCAACCACCCACTATATTATGAAAACAATTGACATCTTTATATGGCAAACACTAGATATAACTTGTAAAAACTTCAGTTTCAAAATAGTATTTATTCACAAAATATTTTATTAAAAACGAAAGTGTAAAGTATGAAACAAGAATTGCTTTTTTTTTTCAGTTGTGTTAAATAAATTCATAATGATGCATACGATGCCTTCAAATATCTCACTGAAAAGAATCTTAGAAATTAGTCAGCTTTGTGATGCTGAAACAGTAAATTTAACATGATAAAAAAATAATAAAAAGATTATTTAAATTTGATTTATGATTTCTTTCATTTCGAAAAGAGACGCAATCTATTTCTGGATCCAAAATTTCTGGTTTTATTAATAACATTTTTTATTTTACTAAAAGCGACATTTCTTTTAACAAGAGAAATTTCCTTCACACTAAAATCAAGGAAAAAATCTTATTGAAATTTCTATAATAATAAAATGTTCCCTCTATACATCAATTTGAGAAACTGCATCTATTTTTTTAAAGTAAGGGCATTACCATGATTGATTAACATTCTTAAAATTATAACTTAATCATTTCCAATTAGTTATGGGATCCTCTTAGGTCAATCAGTAATACATATTCTTTCTTTTAAATAAAATTACTACTATGATTGATTAAGTTTCTTAAAGTTTTTGCTTTTTTTATTAATTTAAATGTGTTTTTAGATTAATCTTGTTCATTTTATTAGTTCCTGTGAAAATAAAACTTTTTTATATATCATTCAGAAACCAAGTGAAATAAATTTCTTAGCAAAACATATATAAATGTCTTCAATTTTAGCTAATAAAGAGAACCATTCTTCATTTTACCAAGATTGAGAATTCTCAGAAATGCTTTTAAATTGATTGCTTTTCATGAGGTAAGAATATACTAAGATGAGGTTCCAGAAAATACTCTATTAGTTCAGTCTCCAGTTTCAAGAATAGAACAATTTTTTTTTTCTTCGATTCTGATAAATCTGTGGCCAGAAGCAGGAACTTGAGTACCATTCTAAAAATAGAATGACTGGAATATAGTCACTTACACGGGTATCAAGGTGATCTTTGTGTTCTATTTTTGGAAATAAATAAGAAGTGAATGAAAATTCTAATAAGATTTTATAATTCATTTAATAGAAACAGATGGATGAGTGTTGATAAAATTTATTTAATTTTTCCAAGACTCACACAATTTCAAACAGTATTAAAAGTGATTTTTCTGATACTAAAATTATGTTGTGAATAGGAGAGCGTCACTATAAATAATAAATCATCGTTTTAATAAACACTAAAAACATTTAATGAAAAAGGTGGAAATTTTTACTGTCCAAAAATTATTAAAAAATACAGGTTCACAGGTATTATAAAATGATTTTCCCACTAAACATTGCCGCCCAACCTGTCTAGTGGTTAGCGTACCTGACTACAGATGGGTGGGACCTCGGTTCGAATCCTGGATGTACTTTCTCTCTCTCTCTCTTTCTTGTCTTTGACCTATCTTTGTGTGTGAATGGTTGCCTACCCTATAAACGGGTACCTATGGCATGTGTGTGTACTGAGGAAGTCGGACTCCACACCAAATATGGTTCAGTTGGAAAAGTGGAGCAGCGCACCCCATATTGCCAGCCTGGCTGGCACACGACAACAACCACTAAACATTCAATTTCGCTGAATGATTTCATAATTTGATTTGTTTTAAAAATATTTTAGAATTAATGAATAATAAGTGTATTTATATATTGTTTGAAACTTTTTCATGATACTTTATTTTATTCTGCAAATTTATCATTCCATAAATATAACAAACATTTTATTTAAACGAAGAACACGAGGATTTACTTTAACATTATGTATTTGTAATGTTTCAAATATACATTATTTTTCCACCATATTCAGAAATAATATGCGAAGTTTTGAGAGATATAAATACAAAAGATGATTGCGTTTAATAAAAATTAAATCTGGCAATAGAGTGAGAAGAAAATGTTGTTTTCTCTACTAATATATTGCATTGATTGAATAAAAATACATAAAAACATGCCATTATGAAAGCACAATGCTTCTTTTCGACGGAGAAAAATAAATTAGAAAGCAATTTTCTAAGGCTCAGGTGTTCATAGCTCTTAACAAATGAGAAAAGGTAAACAAGCCTAAACCTTATTTCATTTCAGTTCTGTATTCTCATTTTTTTTCTTCTTCCGTAAAGAAGAAGGAGATCCTTATCATTTTACTGAATTTATTACTCAAGACTCTATACATAAGAATAGCATGAAAAAGTATGATGTATATTCCTTTTTCTAATCACTTCTTTCCAATAAAAGAGGTTGGGCTAAACGCCAACAAAATCATAGCAATAGCAAACCTTTTCAGTAAAATTATGCTAAATTATAAATGTTGAAATATTTAACCTTTTTTATAACATGTCCTAAGGTTTTGAATGTTTAAAAAGTTTATAATGTATAACTTCCCTAAAATTATAAATATTATAAAGTTAAAATATTTACAATAAATTCGAATAGGATGGGCTCAACGGCAAAAATATCATAGCAATAACAAACATTTTCAGTAAAATTATGTTAAATTATAAATGTTGAAATATTTGACCCATTTATAATATGACTTAAAGTTGTAAATGTTTAAAAAGTTTATAATGTATAACTTCCCTAAAGTTATAAATGTTAAAAAGATACAATATTTACTATAAATGCCAATATATTTTGTAACTGTTTGTTCAAATGCATCTGATATTTGAACGATTTTGCAAACAATATTTTGCATAAAAAATCAATGATAATATTTTATTTATATTCAAATAAAATAAAATATCCCTTTTTTGTGTTGCTATATTTATAAATATCTTCAAATATTTGCTAAAGTAAAAGAAACTACCTTATACTTCAAAACTTGAACTATCTTTCATTTTGTTTTAGTTCTTATGAAATACACTATTTTGATATTTAATTTAAGTGAAATAAAAACCAAAATGAAATTAAAGTATCTATTTCTCGAAATAGATATTAAATGCATATAACTATGAAAATAAAATGATATATAACACTTTATTTTCATAATTATAACTACAAATTCATAATCATAACCTACAATTTATATAACTTACAAATTCAAGATATATATTTACAAATTTTTTTTTATTTTTTCAATTGTTCTGAATGTTTTAGTAGTATTAATAAGTTCACAGTTTTTATTAATTTTATTTTGTATTTATTTATGTGTACTAATTAACAAATACTAGAGATAGAATTAAAAAGTACACTAATGGGAAAAAAAGTTGTATAATGTATATTATCATCATAATATTACATTTTTAAAAAATTAATTTTTCAAATTCTTGTGCTGTAAAGAAATACCCATTTTATGACATATTAGTTCCTATAATTTAGATAATAACATGTCTTAAAATAAATAATGATATTTCAACTTTATGCAATTCTAAACATCTAAAAGTTGGTAATGTGACCAAGAAAAGTTTTTTAGTAAATAAATGCACTTTCAATAATATAAAAGTATTATAGCGAAGTCCATGATGTACTCAAAGCAATCAATGTCAAACAGTACTGTCTTGGACAGTCTTGGCGCGAATTTATGTCAATTCTTGTGTATGTCGAGACTCTTGGCTGGCATTGGGAACTACAACTGTAATGTTTGTTATCCTTAATGATATGTTTTAATACTACTCTAAAACAACAAAACTTCACTTTTTGATACCATGAAGTATAAACGGCCTAAACCTATCGGCCAAACTACTTTGGGTAATTTGCATATTCACACCTATATCAAGGGAGGAAACCCCGAAAACACCCAATTAACCATCTAAACAGACATGCATGAAATATACAAAATTGCAAAATCCATCTTGCATTGTTTGACAGCTTCTTCCATTGTTGATTCAGAGCCTTTTATTTTTAAGAGAGAGCTTCAACCTACCACTAAACTCCAGTATTATAATAAATAATGTATTTGTCATTATATCATTAAGTTACCTTTACATTGTTTTATTATTTTATCCATTGTTGTTGTTGTTGTTGTTGTCGTGTGCCAGCCAGGCTGGCAATATGGGGTGCGCTGCTCCACTTTTCCAACTGAACCATATTTGGTGTGTAGTCCGACTTCCTCAGTACACACATGCCATAGGTACCCGTTTATAGGGTAGGCAACCATTCATACACACACAAAGAAAGGACAAAGACAAGAAATAGAGAGAGATAAAGTACATCCATGGCCGAGCCAGGATTCGAATCCAGTTCCCACCCATCTGTAGTCAGGTACGCTAACCACTAGACAGGTTGGGCGGCATTTTATCCATTAGTTTATTTATAATACATTTGATAGCACATAACTCTAAGGCTATTTCAAGGCATATGAACATCCACTGCACATAGACTTTTCTATTATGATAGATAGAATTCGCGTTTTGTAAAGGAAGTAATCTGGAAAACTCCCGAGCACCCACCCCAACAAATGTTCATGAAAAAAGAAGAAATGTAACACTCAAATTCCTTTGTTCAACTGCAACTAGGATGAAATCCGGCACCTTTCCTTCCATAGAGTGAGGTAACTGCATTACGTATTAGTTTAGGGGAAAAGTAATATATTTTTCCCTAACGTATTTTTTCGGAAGGAGGCTGCAGTGATCGACATCTCATAAAGTATCGATCAAGCAATTTCAGATTTATGCTCGTTAAAAAGGTGACATTTGGCACTGAGAAAATTCTTTTGCTCTTTTTTATTTGGTCCTTTCATTTATGAGCTGAAGAGTGTTAAAAGTTGAATTAAACAAAGAGAAAATCCGGCACATTTTACAATTTTTCTTTGATAAAGGTGAAACTACAAGCTATACGACTGAAGTTGTACATAGTGTTTATGGTCCTGATACTGTAATAGTCGAAGACGTACAATTTCGGTATCATCGAACCAATTCAGGTATTTTTGATACTAAAGATGCACCTCGCACGGATGCATTATCGTCGAAATAGTTGACAAAATACCAAAACCTATTGAAGCTGATCACTTGTTAGCAATTTTAGCATCGTCCAGAAACTAAAACTCGGACTTAAACAATTTTGAAGCTTTATGCTAAGAGAAACGAAGCATGTTATTTACAGTTTATGTAAAAATAATGAATTTCTTTATTCCCAACCTATGTATAATATATATTTCATTACATTGCGAGTTTTGCCGCCCAACCAGTCTAGTGGTTAGCGTAACTGACTACGGATGGAGAGGACCTGAGTTCGAATCCCGGCTCGGGCATGGATGTACTCTTTCCTTCTCTCTCTGTGTTTCTTGTCTTTTCCTCAGATGATGGATGAATGTGGCCCACCCTATAAACGGATTTGTGGTGGTGTGGCATTGGCGATGCTACTCGTACTTCCGTGACTAGGTTCACAGGTGTCCACCGGGTAACGATAAAATGAATAACAGTTTCCGGCCTTGTTGCGGCAAATGGGCTAATGTTACTTACTTGCTCAAGGGTGCCCGCCAGTAGAAATTAAAAAAAAAAAATATTGCGAATTTATTGCTGAAGATGACTAAATTATAGAATAAGGCGAAAAATAGTTTTTCAAAGTATAGCCAAACGTATAAAATATTGACTTATTATCAACAAATAATCTCTTACAATTTTTATTCCCATTTCATTTCATTTTTTATTCTAATAAAAAAAAAAGTACAATCATTGAAAGCCAATTACAGTTGATTCAGCTTGAGATATCGAGATAAAATACAATATTTTAGTTGGTATTAATAAATAGTTACTTAACACTGTTGACTTTTCAGGAAATAAATATTAAAAAATACAGCTCTGTGTTTCATAATTCTGAAATTCTGTTTATCAAAATTTATCAAAAAAAAAAAACGAAAGAAATACATTTAAACTTCGTTTCTAAGTTAGCGAGAATTGAAAAACAGTGCATTTTCTGTTTTCAAAATCGGGCATGTTTCATTCATGAAGAGAAAAAAAAAATCAAGTTTAAGCAATATCTCAAAAAGTTATTTCATGGTATTTTCTTTAAGGATATTGCTGATTTCCATACATTTATACTTTTTTAAAGAAAAAAAGTATAAATTTCTTAAAATTTTGTATTTGAAAGCATATTTTATCAAACAAACTTCACGAGTTGATGAATAAGTAAAATATATTTCAGGATACATTCAGATAAATAGTTTGTCATAAAAATAAATTTCTGTTACTCCAAAAAATATTATATTTCACAATTAATAGGAAATGTTGTTTCATTTTATTATTTTGTTACATTTAATTAAAATTTTTTAATTTAAAGTTTTCCTCGGGATTTTAAAAAATAACCGCGATGAACATTCAAGAAAGAACACATTAAAATAGTAGTCCCCTAAAATTATGTATTTTAATTTGAATGGCGTAGATGTTTTAGCAATTTTGGTTTTTTACTTAAATTAAATTAATTTTTACTTAAATTTTTACTTAAAATCACATTTGCATTATTATTACAAGGGTTTTTACAATACAAAAATACATTATATATTGCCATATATTCAATATATGTAAACAATTTTATTTAAAACTGAAATTAGTTTTAAAATAGCACAATTATTTGAAACAATAAAATGTTTTGATACATAATTAGTTTAAATACTTTCTCGTAATGGTATCAAAAGTATTTTATAAATAAAGATAAGCAACTGTCTACATAAATATAATCTTCACATGTATTTTTTAGACTTTTTTCAAAAAAAGAGATATTTTTTACTTTATGCAAATTCATGATTTTTATTTTTATTATTAGTTTTATTTCAGACTTGTAAGTTTTATTTCAGAATTACTTTGAAAATACTAGATATATAAATGAATATTATTTGTGTTTTACTGTAAAAGAAATCACAAATATATTTTGTTTATAAATGAGATTTTAAAAATATTTAATTTGATAATCCGATAATAATTATCAAAATGGATTTTATCAATGAACATTAAAATATTCTCTTCATCTAAGATTGACAGTTCCCAACCCTAAAAAAACTATTTCTCGAAAAAATTTACAGATTTTATTAACTTCTAAATAAAAACCAATAAGTAATTTCCCTTAATATTTTAAGGAACTAAATACTTTATTAAACTTTTATTTTAGTTTCGAATTCTTTATTTCACTAAAAATCTCCTGTGAAATACTTACGTTTTTCAAAAATTACTCATTTGAACCAATTTGAAATTATAGTTAAAATTTCTTTTTGGGAATAGTAAAAGTGAAAAAAATAATTTAAAATATACATGGAAATGATTTCATAATGAGAATTATTCTTCTTAAAACACACGATGGGCTCTATATATATTTTTCAATAAGTTCTGAATGTTTTTATAGCTTAAATAAAAGTAGCTATTCTCAAAAATAAACTAATTAAACGTTTTAATTTTTAGGTAAATTAACAATATGAAGCAGCAGCTTTGAATTTAGTATGCAGTATATTGACATTGAAGTTAAAACTTTATGTGCCGCCATCTGTTGGTTGAAAATTGTAATAGGAAGATTATATACATAAATTCAATAAATTCATTTTAATTTAAAATAGCAGAAAATATTAGTTATTCTTTTCTCTTTTAAAAACGATACCAAATATAAACCTCAACTCGATGCGTCTAATGCAATAATAGTATTTAAAAATAGATAAAAAAAGTTTGGGAATTTATTTAAAACTATATAATTTCAAACATTCATTAACTAAAACAATGTAAGACATAAAACTACGTTAAATAAATGTAGTAAATTTATTATCTATGTCTTATCCAATAAATAGACTTACACAATGTTTTTTTTAAAAATAAATAGGATATATAATAAAACAATAAATCTCATTAATTCTTGAGATAATAATAGATAATGATAATGAGATAGGAGATAATGAGATAATAAATTCATATGTGCATATTTATGACCTTCCATTCATCAACTCAAGCAATTTTTATTATTGTGGAGAAAATGAAATTTTTTCTAATTTTCATTTCTTAGCTTTCAATAATAATGTTCTTTGCACTTAGATTAGGATAATAATTATATATTATAATATTCTTATATTATCCTAATCTAAATACAAAGAACATTGTTAATGAAAGTTAGAAAATGAAACACATTAGAAAAATAGTTATCATTTTTTAAAATTCACTGAATAATTCTTTGAAATTTTAATAACAGATGTATAGAACTGATAAATGTATAGAGTAGTATCTATTTTGCGAATCAAGCAAACTTATTTAGAAATTAGAAACCATAAATACTTTCTCTCATTATAAAAGTGGTGATCCGTGATGATCTCCCTTGGTACCTAGAAAAAAAGTTGAAGTATATTTAAATGGTTTATTGTGACACGATTTTTTATAACTCGTGTTTTATATTTAGACTTAACATGGCTTTGCGGTCAAGTTTTTCGAAGTGGAAGGTTACGCAAAGGAAGAGGGATTATGTGTTTCGGCTTACTCCATGCAGAGCTGTCAGTGTGGGAGGTTGAGAATTTTCCAGGTTTGCTCCTTTGCTGAGTAACGTTTCATAAAAATTCATATTAGTGTCATAATTGTGAAAAGTGTGTTATTATAAAAAGGCATATTAGTAGATAAGATGTTAATGGATGTTCAGATATCTTACTACAGACATCGGCTGCAGTAGTCTCCTTGGTTAGGACGTTCGTTCTCATTACCGGGAGGTAGTGAGTTCGAATCCCTATTCAAACCAAAGATCCGTCGTGTTCGTCAATAGTGGCTGGGCTATGTTGAATGTGACTTAGTAGCAATGTCCTCCATGTGAAAAGATATTTCTGAGATTGCATGGTCAAGTATTCGGAGGACTTCTGCTTGATCCCTACTTCTAAATTGTTAAGATCCCACCCATTTTGGTGACGATGACTCACCCACTGGGTGCTCCACTATATAAACTGCCATCACTTCCATCCCTTGTGACGAAAAGTGCAAATCCTATAGTATCCGGGAATTAGAAATAAAAAATTTTGCTGTTTAGCAGTCTATACTGCGATGTCAAATCTAATATTTTATCCATTATATTTAAATACCAGACTTTGTTACAATAAACTAAGGAAAAACATTCATTCCTTATAATTTATGTGTATCAGTTTACAGCATTAGACTTTATTATATCATAAAATAAATAAATTTAAATAATTTATTAATTAATAATTTATTAAATAAAAATAATTCAAATTAAGAAATGAGTAAAAATGCTTTGATTTTTGTATTTTATCATATTTTACTTAAGTTGCTCATTCTAATATTTCCTAGTTGTTTTTTTATTTTATTTCCATACTCACAGCAATTTAACAATTTTAATATTTTTACAGTATATAATGAAATGATTATTTTTTATTAAAAAGTTTTCTGTTTAATTTAGAGTTGTACAAATTAAGATTGCAAACATTTGAATAAATCAGCTTGAGCTACTGCACATCCAAAAATAAAGCTACCTCATACTCCATTTAGGTATGTACGCTGTTTGTAAAATGATGGAGAGCTAAGAGGGTTGGATTGTGCTCGTTTGATTCTTGGTTTCAAAAGTTCGTGGGTTCGATTCCTTTGCAGACATGGAGATATGTAACAGTTTGGAATTCATGTTAAAACGTGGAGTCTGATCTAGTACGCATTCGTGTGGATAAAGGGATGGTAGAGCGACAAATCATTCCAAGCAAACCAAAATTCATCAAAACGACGGAAAGAGATGAATCCAATATTACTAGTCACGTGACAGTCAGTTGCATTTGCAGTTAACAAGAAATAGAAATCTATTTCTCAATTTCCCTGTCAAAAGAATAAACAGCTCCTCAGTGTAACTTACTCCGTGTTACATTACAATTCACAATGCCAAAGGAAGAACATTGAGACTACGATCAGTTTTGCGTGCCTCGTTGCCATTAATGAGCACGACGGATTTTCGATTAGGTTAGGCGTAGAACTCATTATCTCCTCATCAAGAGGATGATGGGTCACATAACAGCCTCCTATAACCGAGTTGGTTGTCAAATCGTTTGCACTCCTGCTTTCGGTTCAACAGTTAATGATATTCGAATCCCACTTTGCACTTGTATGCTTATAGTGTGATTCCAAATGCACTTTTATTAGCTTTCGTGTGCAAAAAATGATCCTTGATTGACAAACAATCCAAACCAAGTGTCCACTTTCAAGTTATGTTATTAAGATACTCTTACTGCTTTTTTCCTCTATTTACAGAAGCCCCTGTAAATACAACCAATTACCTTATAATTTTGAAATTAAATTAAGTGACAGGACATTCTTCTTCAAAAATCAACAAATCTTATGCTTAAAAGCATGAAAGCGCAGAAGTCCATTTAGAATAACTATCTTCGACGATAGATTTGGTATCGAACTCGCTATTTTCGTTCACAAGGACAGTGTGTTTCTTTACTACAACAAACCTGAGGCTGTGTTGACCCTAGTTTATTAGGGAGTCGTTCTCAATATCAAAAGGTAGCGAATTCGAATCCCGGATTAAACGAAGATCCATCGCGTTAGCTAATGGTAGATGGGGCACGTTAATTATGTTGTGGCTGCAATGTCGTCCAAGTGAAATGATATTTCTGGAATCGCAAGGTCATGTATTTAAAAGTATTCTAATTTATATTTGCTTTTTAATTACCAAGACTCCCACCCGGTTGCTTCTAACTACCAGAGCCCAATTCAGGGCTAAATACACTAAAACTTGCTGGTACAACAAATACTAAGACCCGAAAAATATATTGGCATAGACTAAACTTAAAAAATAATATTATATAATTCTTTATTATAATCATAATAATTTAATAGAGGATTAAAATGGAATAATAAAATTTCAAATTTGGAAAAAAATATTACACGTACGCATTTACATTTTTGTGTTTGTGCATATTTATTTCAAAATTTCTCAACAATTTAAATATAATGAAATGGGAAATTCAAAATTATCTTATAAAATTACTTTTATTCCACAGGTTTACGAAGTGAAAAAGAAAAATGTTCATAATTTTAAACGAAGACACCCCGTCAAAATCATGCTTATCATCTAATCCCTCTGAATATAAGAGAATAAAATCTTCCTATCTCTGTCTCAAAAGGCAAGAGGTCTGGCGAAATTCCAATTTATTTAACGCTTCACATATTTTGAGAATTAAAAGAACCTTAAAAAAAATGAAAGGAAAAAAAAAACTCTCTCATCAAGCCATTCTTATTTCCCTAAGGAATTGCTTTAAAATCACTCCCCTAGTAAGAATGTTGTCTAACGAACCACAAATTTGTATATAAATATATACATTGTCTTAATTTCTCGGTTTAAAACTTACGTCTTAGCATGGAAAAAAAAAGAACTGACAATAAATCAGGTGATCTGAACTAATTCTGAGAAAAAAAAATAGTAGCGAAATAATTCTATCACCCATTAAAAAATCCCTTTTTGAGCGTGTTTTTAAGATGCGTGTTTCCTGTTTTTAACAACTGGCGTAAACTCATAAATATTCATGAGTTTTTCTTGGCTCAAGAAAACGCGGCGTGTGCATTTATACGCGTATACAAATCTCCCCGTGAATAAATTGCTCTGACATGGCCTTATCTTGGCTCAGCAGGTTTTTTTAACGTGTCATAAATTGCGTTTTGAGGAATTGAAAATGTGATTTTCTGTACGACTAAATATGTGAAGGAATGGAATAGAGAAAGACAATGGTAATCCGCTTACTTCACGGGTTTTTATATTTGACAGATGCATTTATTTTGATGTAGAACTCCACACTGTTGAAGCAGAATTCTAAAAACAAATATTTAGAATTATTTTTACAGCAATCGAAGTGAAGTGATCAATAACATTTTCTCCTCCTTTCTTTAAAAATAGAAGTTAGTTTATGTTTTCGCCATATGGCATCACATTTAAAATTCTACCAGAAATAAACAATCGTCATGTCTGCCTGTCGAGTTTCGGTTTTTCTTTCAGGAGATAATTCTAAATTCTTTTTGGAAACTTTTCGCTTTCTGACAAGAACTAACTTCTAGGAAGGAAATTTCAAATGCGTGGGTGCATTCAGCTTATTATATTTGTGTTAAAATATTTATGCTTGAGCAAAATTTAAAGTAAAATGTGAGACAATGAAGGAATTAATATGTTAATTTCATTAATAATAAAAATTTTATCTTTTAAAATCTTTTATAAAGTAGTAATTCATTTATTTTTACTAGTAGTGAAAATTTATATTAGTTTATTATTGATGAAAATAATTAAAAGGCTAAATATATTCCTGCAATATTGAAAATAAATTATTGACTTTATTGTCACTTACAATTCTTACATATTTGCTAGAGATGTAACTGAAAATAAAGTCATAGTAAATTTAACACGATGAATTATCAGTTTTTCGATTGTTAGAGAGAATAATATTAATAATCTTAACATTATGAAATATTAGTTTTTCAATTGCTACTAAACTAAAAATAGTTTTTCTAAACTAAAGTAGAAAAAACTATACTAAACTAAGTTGGTTGGTTGGTTTGGTTTTATGGCACAAGGTCCATGATATTAAGCTAAAGATTGTCTACTAAACTAAGAAGAAAACAAGAAATGATATTTTTTTAAGTTGTTAGCCAAGCTGTTTTAACTCTAGGGAGTACTTGATTTTTAATAACTATTGAAAATAAAGTAAACAGTGACTTTGAATTGCTTGTTTTTCATAAAAATGAAGTTAATATTTTTAACTCTATGAAATGTTAGTCATTTATTGGTAAAAATAAAGCTAATTGTTTAAACTTTACAAAATGCTAGATTTCAATGGTTAATAAAAACAGAATAGTAGTTTCAACACTATGAAGTGTTTGATTTATTTGTTTTTAATAGAAATGTAATCAAATTTCTAATTTTTTTTATTTGTTTATCGAAATAAAGTTAATATTTTTAACACTACGAACTTCTGGTTATTTTTGTAGTTAGTATAAATGAAATTAGTAGCTTTAACAATAAGAATTATTTTTTAATTGTTAGAAAAAGTAAAACAAATAGAGTTATAACAATATGAAATGATAGTTTTTGTGTTGTTAATAAAATAAAGTCAGTAGTTTTATAGCACTCTACAAAGTACTAGTTTTTTAATTATTAGAAAAATAATGTGTAACTTGTTCTCTTTAACGCTACGAAGTGTTAGATTCTTAATTGTTAGAGTGAAAAAATAAAATAGGCACCTTTAACACTACAAATTACTATCTTTTTAGCTGTTAGGAAAAATAAAGTTAATCGTTTTAACACTTTGAAATCTTAGCTTTTCAAATGTTAATAAAAATAAAATTAGTAGTTTTACGATGCGCTGGTTTTTAGTTGGTAAAATTAAGGAATTAAGTTATTTTAACACATCATAAAGTGCTAGATATTTTTGTTTGCGAAAATAAAGTTAGAAGTTTTAACACTACAAATTGTTTTACAGTTGTCAGTGAAAATAAAGTTAGTAATTATATAATTACGTTGTTCCAGTTGTTAGTTATTAATAAAATAAAGGAAGCCGTAATTACAATTCAAAGTGCTGATGTTCAACGAACTCTCGTATTGTCCATGTACTATTTCGCTACAATCATTTGTTTCCAAGAGACGAACATGCTTGATGTGAAACTTATAAATAATATATATACGATCTATCGTACTTTAATTATATACCCGTTATGGCTTCAACTAGTTGAATTATTAAAATCTTGACAGGTTTACGTTCAGGCTTTCTTATCAGCAGTTCGTGGATTCCATTTCTATTTTGGGTATGGACATCAAGTCCACTTCAAATAATCCAACTAACCTTCCCAAGTAAAAAAATTATCTTAGATCAATAAAAAAAAATAAATACTGAAATTTCGTTGAAACAAATGCAACGTTCCATTAAAAAACATCAGGTGACATTAGACAAATTAATTCAAAATTATAATAAATTAATCAAATGCGTAGTTTTTTTTTATGTCAATTATTTAACTCAAGCTTTCATTGTGATAAAATTTTAACATGAGATACAAGTAATATACTTTTATCTGAATACTGAATATAAAGAAATGTCCACACATCATTTTAATGATTCTAATAACTCTGTTGCTCAAGTTACAATATAACTATTACTATGGACAACGGTAGCCATACAACTTTATTAAAATGCCGCGTCAAGTAACAAAAGATATAAAACTGGATTACGAATAGCTTGGAAAATCATTCGTTGCGTAGTGGGGTTAATAAATTCTTGTGTGTACCCGAGTCCTGTAAAAAAAGTTTTCAAGGTTCTTAGCATAGTCCTCCAACTATAGCTACATCGTTTTCACATCATTTATTCAAGATGTTACTTTAATTTTTACACTTCTGCGCATGTACAATGAAATTAATTCTTCGTATAATATCCTTAGTACAAATGTAATAAAATTTATACTTTTTTTATCATCATATAATTATATTTCTTTCTAGGTTTTATATACTGTTCAAAAGAGATTTATTTTGGATTGGATTTAAGTTATTTTTATTTTCTGTTACTTAACGTATTTTTTAAAATTGAAATTTATTATTTAAAAATGGCACTTTAATATTAAAATTTTAAGAAAATCTGTTAAATAATCTTTTGTGATTCCCAGTACGTAAAATACACAATTATTAGAAATTTTTACGATTTAATTGTAGGTAGTAAGTATTTTGAACATTTAAAATGTTTTCCAATCAGAACAAATTGTGTAAATCATTTTGAACCATAGACTAAATGTTTTAAAGAACTGTTTTTTTACATACATCTTTTATAAAATTAGTAAATGGACAATATTATTTATATGAAAGAATTAATAAGATTTAAAAATAACTTATGCAACTTAATTAGTTTTTGTTCCAGTTGCTTTTAAAGTAATTTATTTTTATACTTTTAATTACTGTAAGAAAAAAAGAGCTCAGTTTAACATAAATTGTAGGACTGCTCACTTTGGAATTAAAAGTCTCGGGTTCGATCCCAAACCCTCTTGAATAATGAAAGATAAATATTCTGCTATCTTTTTTTTTTTTTTTTTTTTTTTTTTTTTTGCAAATAAACACGTTTTTTTTTTAGGTACAAAAAAAACATTGTCTAAGGTAGTAATTCTTAACCACTGCCACCACACTTTTGTGTGTGTTCCCTACTTCTTAAAGTGTGCCACTTAATTTTAGAAATGTTTTTTCATTACGAGTAAGTTTTCTTTTTAATCAAAGAAAAGTACATTGTAAAAGAAAACTTATTTTTACATTTCAGTACCATATTCTTTCAAATTAAAAACTGTTTTTATCTTCGATCACTGCGACCTTTCATAAAGTGAAATATTTTCCACACATGAAGAAATTTCAAGATCTACAAACACAATTTTCTACAACTTTATTTGTCTGAATTTAGATTTTCAGTATTAACCGACATAAGAACGGAAAAAAAGATGTCGAATGTTAAATGTAGAAGATGATATAAAAAAAAGAGTTTCATTGTGTGTCATTTTTACGACCCAATATAAGTGAAATTATCAAAAAATTATTAAGCTCAAATTTCTCAATAAAAGTACCATTATTATTACATCATAATGAATCCCTTAATAAACGTTCTGTTGTTCTTGTACATATTATATTATTTTATTTTACATTCATAATTATCATAAACTATTTTACTCAATGGTAAGCAAAATAGATAAGCAAACATTCCTAAACTTATCTTTTTCTTTGTGTGCCGCTAATTTTGAAATCGTTAAAAGTGTGCCGTGATAAAAAAAAAAGAAAAAAAAGGTTGAGAATCATAGCTAAAGTTATTCGTGATGGATATTCATTTATTAAGAACTTTCGTCTTTTAGGCTGTATCCAAAAAAAAAAAAAAAAAAAAAATACTAATTTTGAAAAAAAAGTTATAAAAATTTTAAAACACTTCGTTAACTTACTTTTAAAATACTCTCATACTATTTTCTAGAATTTTGAATATTTTCACTCTAGTATAATACAATAAATTAGAAAATTTTGATAAAAATAGGAAATATCTATTTAAAATAAGTAAAGGGGAAAATTTCCAAATTCCATTAGACGTTTTTTTACTCCTATGCATCTGAAATTTGCAATTATGGGTAACTTATTTATTTTTAGAAGAACAAACGTATTCTGATATTTACAAAATACAGCACAAAGCAATATTTTGAATATACATTTATATATTTCATTTTTTTACAAATGCCACCCGAATATCAACCAACATGATTATATCATACTCTTCTGCTTCCGTTGTTTGGCTTAGAATATCCGATTATTTTTGTAGACTTAAAAGTTAAGCCTAACACCTTAAAGAAAGCATCTATCTATGCAAAAGATCTTATTCGCCGTGGAACTGCCGATAGCATTGGGAAAAAGAAAGCAAAGTCTCTACAGAACCAAAAAAAGGGAAAAACACTCGAAGCAGATGCTTCGAACGAATTCTTTTTTGAAAATGAAAGACGATGACTACACCAGTCATGTGAAATTATTTTTGCGCGATGCAGATGAGAGGAATTCCGTCGAGACGCCGATAAAGAATGAAAATTCCAAAAAATGGTAGTCGACTGCATGTGAAAAATATAATATGATTGAAAGAAAGCAATTTAATCTAATATTCACGACTCAGTTCTTATATTTTCGAAGCGCCTAGTTATGCAGTTATATTGCCGTTATTTTTATACACTTCTTAGAATAAAAGTATATTCCACTTTCGAATTCTGTTGTTATTTTCAATAAAATCTCATCTTTATCATATTTCTCTGCCAAAAAAAGAAACTCACTGGGTGTTATGTAAACAAATGTTGCATCTAAAGCTAAAAAATTTTTATCGTGAAAAATATTTTTTTCTTGCTCTCTTACTTAATTGTTTGGTTGCCATTTTCAACATGCAAAAGTATAATTATATAATAATCATTTTACTTATTTTTCAAAAAAATTCATAATTACATACGTTATAAAATATTAAAATGTTATTTTTTAACTGATGCAACTAATAGAAATAAAAATGAAACATAAAGTAATACATTAAGTTGGGGAATGTTACGACTGTTAATTCCTAAAATAAACTCTAAAGGAAGGAATCTAATTTCATAACAACATAATTTTAATCAAAAAACAAGCTTAAAAATAAAACATTGTTACGAAAACCAAAAAAGAATAGAACAATAAGCAATAATAAAAACAAATTATAGGATGTTACAGTGTTGCCATTCAACAAAATACAAAAGTTAAACAAAATGATTTTTTAAATAATTTTAGAATCTAAATAAATAAAATATTAACTGGTTCAGCATATAATCCTTAACTACTAGATCCACAGTACACTTCAATTTAACTCATTCTAAATTTATCAATGTGAATTTCAAACAGAATAAATATTTGAGTAATATATACAGTGAATGCATGTAGCATATTGAATGTGCTAAAATATTATTAAATAAAAACTTTCTATAAATATATATCTCATATTTTCATTTTTATTTCTCGTGTTGGTTAGACTATATTTTAGGGTGCCCCTTTGATTCTCGCCGAATTGTGATCGCGATTGATCGCCAAGATGGGCAAAACCCAATCGTATTCTGATTGCAACAGAGCAACTGATTGTTCTGTGCAAAAAAATATAGTTTTACCCTAGTCTTTATTTATATTAATTTCTAAATGGTTTTCTTTGTTTAAATATATATTCGTTCACGAGTCAAAGGGACTCTTGTTTGTAGAGCTAAGTACATAAGAAATATCCGTAAACTTTTATTAGGAATAATGAATATTTTTATTTTAGAGCTATTTCCCATTGTTTCTTCTTAATTCAATTTCTTTATATAAATATAAAAAACTTGATAAAAAATTTGTATTTTAAATTTTTTCATTCAACACTAATAAAACTATTAAAGAGCTCGATTGATTGATTTATCAATCTAAAAATATTTTATTCGCAAATAGATTATAAGTAAGCCCAGATCTACAAGTTAAAGTAAACTCCAGAACCACGACATGCTTCCACTTGATGAAAGAATCGAATTCATGAACTGTAAATCCGAACTCTATGCAGTGCATTCAAACAATCTATAAAAGAAAAAATACAGTTAACATCTAACAACGGATTTATAGAATCAACGATTAAAAATTTTCATTTAAAAAACTCGTTTTGTTTTTGATGATAAGTAATGACATTTTATTTCCTTCTGTTGAATAGTAAAAATATTTTTTATTATTCACACAAATGTCAAATCATTATGTTATTATCCACAGTAAAATTAAGCCTGTTTTCTTTTTTTTTTTTTTTTTTTTGCAAAATAATATTTAGTTAATTTTTAAACTATTCTCAAATGAGAATCTGTATTTTCATCATGATATAGCTGTTGTCATTATTAATGCTCAATTCAAATTCTCATTCACTTATTAACATAAATATGTGTATGAATAATTGAAATGTAACACTTCATATAGATTTCAGATTGACCAAAATGTAACATTTTGAAAATATTTAATCGGTAGATCATAAAGTAATACTTTTGATACTCCATAGTAGAGAGACTGGTGAGATACGACATTTCCATATTACCGCGTTTTTTCTTCCGGTATGATTTTTCATAGATAGTGGGCCTTATTGGCATATTGCAAGGGAGGAAACTAGGAAAACTCCCAAATATCTGGTTTCTTACAATGTTATGAAGGCAAGACAGATGTAAATGTAGAAGCGCAGCATCTACCTACCGTTATTCAACAATACCTGGGATCGAATTCTGGATCTTATGCTCTGCAAAGCGATGTCCCACCATTGATCCATGATAAGCACAAAAAAATTTAAGAAACAAGTGGATACAAGAAAATGAGTTCATTTGAAGTAAATATATTCTTTCAATAAGATAATTCATAGTGAAATTTCTATATAGAAGAGTTAAAAAATCACCTTAATTATTGTGGTCACATAAGGCCATAAGTATTTTTCGAATAGCTGTATGTGGCAACCTTGCCTATATCTGATAAAATCTTTGAAAATATATAATTCTATACAATTTATTATTCATATAAATGCCTTATATCTGATAAAAAAATAATTTTAAACAGGAATTTTTATATTATCATAAAAATATAAATTTATTAAAATCTATTGTGTTATGATTTAGGAGGAATATATAATGTATAAGAAAAACTAAGTATCTTGCTAACATGAAGAATTTTGGTATCTAATTTCAAAGGATAAATTTTTAAATTAAAACGAAAAAATTTTAGTGAAATTTATGTGTAATCTTTTTCTTAATAATCTCCTAGAATATCTTTGATTCTGATTTAAATATTTGTTTTAGTAATAATCATCTTGTATTTATATAAAATGATGAAAAGTTTAAAAGTCTAATTAATTTTCTCGTAGTTCAATTTACTATCATAATTTTGATCTGATTGAAAGAAAGCAGTCTCATCTTAAATAAGTAAAGGATTTAAAATATTTTGAAGTATGAAAAATAAATCAAATAATTTAAAAGTTTTGGTTTCTCTAAAAAGACAAAATCTTATCTTGTTTTTAAAAAAAATTAGACTTTTTACTTTGAATTGATTTGAAATTAAAATTATTCTCACATCATTCATTTATCTACTTTTATATAAAAAAATCAAATACCTATGGTAATTATATATTCCGTCATTATTATTCATCAGTTATGAATCTGCAAATTGCTTAAAAATAATAATTATTATTCAATTTTTTCTTATTTTGGATAAAATTAGAAGAATAAAAAGTGAGAAAATAATTTCATTGTTTATCATTCTTTTTGAATGACTTTTATTACATTTACTTTCTTTTAAAATATTTAAAAAAAACGATTTCAAAATAACAACAAAGCTTAAAGATTTCACGCATTTAATTTCAACATCAATAAATTTCTTTTGAAACAAATTTTTTATTAATCTGTTATCAATTATTGTTTTGTCATCAAACATAATAAACATGTAAATATAACACAAAATTTTAATAAAAGAATATTCTTTAAAATTCTTGGATAAAAGAAGCATAAACTTTAAAATCATTTCACAGTTCATTAACAATTTTTTTCTTCTAAATAACAAATTATAGTAGAATAACTTGGCAACAGTTCTGAAAGAAGGCGTTCCATTTCATATCCTCGTTTATTAGCACACGCAATCTCTTTGGGAAATGCGAACACAACTAACTGCAGAAAATCTGATAGTTTTCATTCATTTACCATTTATTCACTTTTAAAACAATATAAAAAAAGACCATAAACGAAAACCTTATACGGATTTTTTCTTATTTCCCTAAAGAATTCTTTTAAAATAACTTTCCTAATAAGAATTCTGTTTAACGAAGCATGAATTTTTTTATAAATATATATTTCATCCAAGTTTCGCGGTTTAAACTTGTGGGATCACAGAAAAAAAAATAACCGATGTTAAGTTTGGGGATTTTTAAAAAATTTTTAAATATATCATCCATTAAATATTTTCTTTTGCATTTATTTTGATGTTGCTTTTTTCTCCTCATAGCAAGCAGTTTAACACATTAATAGTTAAAAATCTTTTTTTTTTTTTTTTAGTAAAAAGAAAATCAAACTGAGAAATTATATATGTATAAATGTTTTTAATTTTGCTGTAAATAAATTACATTCATATAACCCTAATCTTGCCTTGACATTTTTTTAATATGTTTTAAATTTTTTTAAGACAAAACATTTTACAATCAGAATTATTTAAACTAATGTATTTTAATTCTATGCACAGAAATGAATATTAGGATTATAGCTCTTCTTTTTTGATTGATTATTAAACAAAAAACTTAGTTATAAAAATGCACCTTCAAATTGCATACCATAATAAATTTAGGTATTTTGATCCATAAGTTAGAAATGTCCTACTATACATATATACCATGAAAAACATAAGTCTAAGGAGTGAACAAAAGCAATAATAAGACATTGTTTGGACAGGACAAAACTAATCCATAGAGTTCTGTTTGCAATATAAAGCTTCAATGACTCAAACTAATCTTTTACGCGTAATGGGTACATAAAAATCATAATAAGACGCTCTTTGGACAGGATAATTACACATCTTGTATAATAATCTTTGGACAGCATTCTTCACCATGGGCACGGTTTGGGAGGGTGACCACATTCTCCCTCACTGCAATGCTGGAGCTACGTAGGTTAAGGACGTGTCCACGTTTATCTAAGTCTTTCGCTCGTGGGGGATGTGGATGTGGAGAAGAGAGTGCCAGCTGTTATTTCACCTGACCGTGGTTTAAAATTACAATAAAATTACAATTATTTATATATATATATATTAGGTTGGGGAAAAAGAAATTCATTATTTTTACGTGAACTTTTTGTAACTTCTTCCAGATTCGCTTTGTAAAAAGGTTTAAAACAGTTTTCATGTAGATTTTTAGGTCTTGTGCGAAGCTACGACTGCTGACATGCTGTCAAGTTTGATCATTTTTGATATTTTATGGACATTCTCGACGATGTTGTATCCATGCGAGGTGCATCTTTAGCATTCAAATACCCAAACGGAATCGACGAAACCAAAATTGTGCGCAAATGATTGTTACAGTCATATATAGGACGATTAACATCTTTCACAATTTTAGCCACTTGGTTAGCATTTTCGCCATTATAAAAGAAAAACTAAAATGTATCTAATTTTCTGTTTGTTGTCTTCCATTTTTAAAACCTTTACTCGTAACTGAATGAATCAAACAAAAAACCGCAAGAGAATATTTTAGTGTCAAATGTCACCTTTCCAATGAGCATAAATTTGAAACTGTTTGATAGATACCTCACGAGATAGCAATCACTACAGACGTCTACCGAAAAAATAATGGATAACTTTTTCCCCAACCTAATATAT
>JAPDSC010086243.1:35396-60064 GCA_026290005.1 Latrodectus geometricus | reverse complement strand
TTTACTATTTTTATTTTAAATAATTTATATAAAAATAGTAAATCATTTGTAATTATTCTAGTATAAAATCTTCGAGAATATTATTTCAATATGGTTTTCACTTAAAAAAAATTAATTTTTCAACTAAATACTTTTTTATATTTTCATATATTTATGCCTGTTATGAAAGATTTATCATTCTATTTACTGGTAGTAATATTTGAAACATATTTTTTTTATAAAAATGTAATACATAACATTTCAGTATTTCACACATATTTTACAATATCGGAAGAAAATTAAATGAACCAAAATTCTGATTAAAATACGTCCTATTTAATTAGAATTTTTTAACATTTAACATGCTGAATCTGCATATCACACTGAAAATATAAATAACTAATAAATAAATTTATTTAATGCTAAATTATTTATTGTACTTAAATTTATCATAGCTCAGTCAAAGTACTTGATCCATAAATAAATTGGTAAAAATGATTTGTTAATGAATTAAATAAGATTACAGTAGAACATTGTAGATTTTCACTAAAAATATTTTTCAGAATTAAGAAAAATTTCAAAAGGATTAGAAAATATAAAAGCAGAAATTTTTATGAATTTTCAAATTAATTTTTAGAATGTATAAATATTACATATTTCTACACGTCATATGATTAGAATTTTTTATTAAATTTTTTCTCAAAATCAGATCGTATATATTATTAAAATTTGTAGATATAAAACTTCATCTTTAAAAACGCTAGTGAGCGCTAATTAAAAAAATTTTAAAGTTTAATATGTTCTTCCGATAAACGTGGAAGCATAAAATATTGAAAAAACTATAGCAATATAATCCAGTAAAAAGAAAAGATTAATATTTTAAAATTAATAAGTAATATATGTGCAAAAAATGTAATTATTTCTACTTCTTTCTTTTCATAAGTTTAACGATGATAAATTTTACATATTTAAGTAAATTTTATAATTATCAAATTAAAAACGTATTTAAAAACCGAAATATTTAAGTCACTTATCAGTTTTATTTACTTATCAACATTAAGGTGCACAACAATAACATATTTGTCTCTTCTGTCTTTATATTTTTTATTACTTCTTTATTTATAAATTCGTTATGATAATAAAATTTAAAATAATTTTCACACATTTAACTGATGTTTAAATCAGTATTTATTATTTTTACAAACTTAGGAAGAATATTCAATTTAATTACTTAAGAAATATATTCAAATAATTGATTTTTCTGAAATTATTAAAAGCTTTTAAACATATACATGACAACTTCATTTCATATGCACTCCATATTAATATAATTTATAAACAATAAAGATTAATTGAACTCAGATAGATTTTGCAATATTTTAAAATAATTTCATTTAATTTTCAAAATAATCTCTAAAATTATTTAGCATTAAGTGCACATAAAATTAAGTATACTTAATGGACACTGAATGAAATTGTTATAAATAATTTTATTTACAAAGTTTATATAAATATATTTGATTTTAATTTTATTTTAAACAAAAAATGTTAAAAATCTTTTGATAATCTGACAGTCTTGAGATTTGAATCACGACGAAGTTTATATATAATCACTTACAATATTTTTTTGCATGAACGTAAATGAAACTACACAACTTTAATTTCCAGGAGAGATAAAATATTTAATATTTAGGTTTTTGAAAATATGTATTTTAACACTAATGCTGAAATAATTTTAGGTTTTTGTGAAAACATGTAATTGCAAACTTTGTAGCAATTTCTTCCGTGTACCAGTTTAACTTCATTTAATTAAAATGTGAATATGTTTGCATGAAAATTGCAATAATTATTTCATATACTAAATATTTATTTGCGGTAAATATTTGAAAATTTTGAAGTTAATACATAACTGTGCAAATTAAGAACTTACTTACATGCTTAAAAATAAATTCTAAAATGTAATTTTAAATTTTAAAATGAATATTATTCTTCAGTAAAAGCTTAAAAAATAGTTATAAAAACTTTAAAAATACAATTAAATTTTCCTAAAAGTATCTTATTTACTTACCATAACCATGGGAAATTACTCTACAAATCAAGTTTATGAGCAAAGATGCTAGTAAATATGTTCTCAATCTACACTTCATCACGTCAAAGTTTAAGTTTAACTCATCCGTAAAACTTGTACAAGACGATAGTTTATTTAGAAGAAAGTTCCATAAACCACGTAATGAAACTTTCCGCAAATAAAATTAAAAATTTCCATCAAGTTTGAGAAATCGACTTTGCTTTCAAGCTGCGTTTTCTAGTCACATTATCCTCTCGAAAACAGTTGTTAGTAAAGTGGAGTTTCGAGAAAGAAAGTCGCTTAAACTTTTCCTTTTTCTTCCTGGAGAAAGACCGAGGGGAAGCTCTCCCCTAGCACAACTCGGGACAAATAGTGTTCCTTTTCCCAATGTGTCGTGGCTCGCGCTCAGGTAGTTGTGGATTGTTGTGCGCATGACCGGAGTGATTGCTCCAGTTTGGAGGGTGGTATTATCAACATCCCCCTTTCCCATCCGTTAAACACTGTTTGCGGTGAGCAGAATTCTCTGTTTAACAATTACCACGCTCATCATCATTACAACTCCTTATTTATCGACTTTAAAAACGGAAGTCATGATATTCTATGCAAATATAAGAAGTGTTGAGAGGTATGTGTACAAACAGTTCAGTGATGAAGAATATTGGATAGGACACTTCATTTGAAGTGTAATTTTAATTGTTTCTTTATGGGGCAGTTTATAAATGAAAAAATACAAGTTGACGGTTTCTTACTTAGAGAAAGATAAGGAAACATAATCACAGTCTAAAATATTTATAAGAATGAAATAAAAGTAAAGTTTAAATCAAAAATTACGATTTCAACAATATATTTTTTTCATACATAGATATGATTAATTATAATCTATCAAAGAGATTAAAATGAAAAGTAAACTTTAAAATATTGTGGTATCAAAAGCTATGTCATTATTTTTAGGTTGATTTATTCTTATAGTAATTAATTTAATGTTTCATAAACTGATGACATGGTATAAGAATGTTTTATTCAGCTGAGATCACACTAATATTGTTTTACAAAAGCAATTAAAATTTTCCCCATCGATGATACTAAAATCCATAAAAAGAATCTAATATTAGCAAAATAAACATTAATTTGGTACTAGTGTACAAAATTGCTACATCTTAATTACTTGAAAATTTATTAGGAATTCTTCTTTACTTTTCTTTAATATATTTTCATCTTTCTTTTTATATATTTTGCATGGTCTACATTTTAAAATTAATTACATAATATATCTCCCTTATATATAATTTCCTTTTGCAGTGTAATTATTAAAACTTTATATATAACTTCAACAATTCTCTAATTAGGTTTTAACAGTTGACTTTAAATCCACTTTAAGTTTTCGACTGTATCGTCCTAAGTGGGAGAAATAGAAACACTAACATATCAAAACTCATGAGTAAGTTTCAATAAAAAGATAAATTTTGTGTCGAAATATTCCGTATATTATATAATAATAAATATACTTGCAATTTTATAATTTATTCAAATAATAATATTTCAAACAAATTTATAAAAAAATATTGATTGAAACTTATTTTGAACACGAAATGCGATTAAAGAAATGCAATTGTTCTTTAATTAAAAAAATCTTTAAAGTATTTGGAAACCAAAGGCACACATTAAAAACAGTTTTAATAAAGTTTAATAAATTTTTCTAAAATTTGCAATAAATGAAAATAAAAATAACTAGAATTGCTAAGAGTATTTACAAAATAAAGGAATCAATGATAATTTTAGAAATGGACAAAATAAAATATCTTACATTAGAAGATATATTCATTAATTGTAAAATCAACAATGATACTGATATTTAAACGCCGGACAATGACTGAGTGGTTAGCGTTCTTGACTCCTAGGCTTTTGATCCCGGGCTCGAATCCTAGTTTGGAAATGGATATTTCTTTCCTCTCTCTGTGTATTTTTTATCCATTATTCTGAGAAAAACGATGAATATGGCCCACCCTATAAACGGATTTGTGTTGGTGTGATGTGGGTAATTCTAGTCGCCTCCATGACTTGATTCACAGGTGCCCATCGGGTAACGCTAATTGAATAGCAGTTTCCGGCTTTATTGTAGTGAAAGGTTAATCGCCTAGTGCCAGCCGCTGGAAAGAAAATATTGGTGACATAGTTCCTTTGATGGAAATTTTAAATTTGTATTCCAATAAATTACGGGATATCTTTGGAATTTATTTATGTAACAATGAACATCTATAGATTTTTAATTTGATAAGTGTTTTAATGCATTAATATTGTTGGCATGTGTGTGTATTTTCTTTAACAAACGATGTAGAAAATTATCTATTTATATATATTTCCTCTTTTACTATTATTTTAAATGACATTTATTACTATTCAGAAATTAACGTTTGTAGGAACTGTACCAGGACCGAAGAATAAATATATAAATATTTCTTTTTACAACGATCTGTAATATTTTATTTTATTTTTGTAATAATTGTCTTTAATCATTAGTCATTTAAAAAAAACGATTCGAACCCAACAGAAGTTTGAAAACGTTATGTTAAACACTGATTAAGAATTTACATATTAAAAGAGCTGAAATTTCAAGAAAATTTATATAATTTATTTCAACAACACATAAATATATTTTTTGAGAAGCATTTGCATTTATCCCATAGATAAAAATGTTTATGTATTTTTTATGTAAAGTTTATGTATTTTTTTTCACAATACATTTTTTAAAATTCTTAATGTATTATATTTCTAAATTATAAAGTAAGTTTAGTAATATTTCTTCAAAATGTCCCCTCATCAACAACCGCAAAGATTATCTAAAACATATAAGTGTACAGATGTCATGTATAGTTCTTACGCCTGTTGACATTTTATTAATTGGCAGAAAAAGAGTATTGCAAAAATGTATTTAATAAATATATGTGTATGCATACATAAATTTATCAAGTATGTAACAATAAATGAATTTTGTTTATTCTTAAAAACTCAAAATAATGAAATGCCAACAGCCTATAAATATTTTATGCACACATTATTACATACATAGCAAACAATTTATTAGCAAGTGTAGAAAATGAGCTTTATAATTTGGAAACAATTTTCCGAATCTAAAAGGAAAAATATAAAGCATCATTTGTTTTTTTATTGTGTAAAAATAATTAAAAAGCATTTCAAGTGTTCACACAATGCGCTACTTTAAACTTTAAAAATTTTTATCAATAGCGATGAAAAGAAATTCAATTTTGAAGAGTACTTTTTGAAATTTTTTGCTTTATGTTTTTTAAAGTGATAAAGTGTTGTTTATTCTTCGAAAAGGGCTTATAGTTATGGTATGTAAAATCGATATTGAGAATAATTTGATTCCAGTAAAAGAAATATTTTAGGTCACTAACATTTCTGAAAATAAAGATTTAGATTAAAAGTTCACATCCGAAGCAAAATAGCTGTTTTATTTATCGAAGAAAATTATATCGATTTCTTTAATATTGTGATACATTAAACTATAAATAAATATTTGCATTGTTACTAGAGTTGTATGAATGTATCTTTTTATTAGAAAAATTTTTCACATGCATTTAGTATAAAATTAGAATTGTACACTACTAAGATCAAGTATTTATTAAATTTCTTCATATATTTTATTCATAAAGACATTTTTTGTAAATTCAATAAATTATATATATCTTTCTTTTTGTATGCATATACCGAACACCAATGGCGTAGTAGCTTCATTGTATTAATTTGTCGCATATTCAAGTAATAATTTGTCTTGTATTTCAAGTGATAATTTTCTAAAAGTATGAGCTGTAATAGCTTACTGGCTCCCATTAAGACCAGCAAAATGAAGCATCAGTTGTCGTGGCCAGTAATTGGGAGGATGACCACATTCTCCCTCACTGGGTTGTTTCCCCTCAGTATCCACTTTATTCCTTAAGGTCCAAAGTCCTTCAGCTGGTGTTTAGGTGATGTGGAGAGAAGGGTGCCTGCTCAGGTGTGACCTCTTTCCCTGATCATGGTTATGTGCTATAAAATTAGAATGTGAATTTAAATCTGATAGAAAACATCAAATTATTCATACCTTTATTTTTCTGTTTTAAGAAGTCACCTGCTAAACTTCTTTATTATTTAATGTTATTTTTTAAAAAAAAAAACTGACAATGTTTTATAGGGGTACACTTGGTTAATAATACAAACGTGAACTATACGAATAAGTTTTTAAATAAATTTGTTTTATTTTTTATATTATTTATCTTACATTTTGAAATTTAATTTGTAATTTTTTTATATAAATTTTATTCTGTGATTTCTCGTGGACCAAAAATTTTTATTGGATAAATTTATACAATTCAGAAATGAATAAATGAATAAAATTCCTTAGTATGTTTGATATTATTTTCTATAAATTCTGATAATTATTTTTTTATCATTTAACAATACTTTACATTTTCATCAAAATTAGCTGAAACTGTATTGAAATATATATAATCTGTCACTATACTTTTGGATTGTTATATCTAAAAATTTCTTCCATTTTTTTCTACAAAGAAAGGACAGATATTTTTATTGATTTTTGGGAAAATATGATTTCATGTATTATATTATCTTATCTTTTGACAGAAAAATAGCTATAAATCAGTAAATTGTGCCATTGAGTTCTACAAATCAATTTACCCATTTTTATATTTGAAAGTATCACTCTTCATTTTTGAAACTATATTATATGCTATTTAAGAAATGGTGCAATTTGTTTTTACTCATTTTATAAAAATTAAATACAAATATATTAACTACAAAAATAATTTCGGCTTGTGATTCACAAAAAAACTTTATGAACAATATTATATATGCTCTTACGAATATCATGCTAATTATTTTAGCACTTTATAGTCTAAAAAATAATATGATTTTGAAATTCATTGCTAGGACAGTTATAATTTTTTTCTCAATTTTTATTTGAAAGAAATATATTATTGGCACAGTTTAAAATAATTTTACTCTCATCATGTTCATTTAAAATTATTTTTTCTTTAAGCATTCATAATAACAATGATCTCATTATGAAATTTTAATTACGTATGCATTTATTTAAGCGCAATGTATGATCATTAATAATTATAATATATTTTAAATAATGGTTGCCATAAAACGTTTTGAAAATTGTGAAGCAATAGTCCTGAATATTACAAAATACTAATACATTTCTCAATTAATACCGACTGATACATTTAAGCCAGTGTTTAAAAATGAAATTTTTAAGAAACTTATAATGATTTGCAGTTTTAAATACATAAAAAATATGTTATTTAAATGTGATATACAGCATAAAACATGTTATTGGTATTTTATTTCAACTGAAATTTTGTTACTCAAATCAAAATCTTCTATTTAATATTATAAATGAATAAGAAGTTTTTATGTTACATAGTAACTATTTATATTTCGTTACATTTTTAGCGTGTAATTTATCTTAAATATTTCAAAATATTTCGCAAAACTTTATTAACATTGATTCATGTAATCTTACAGGATTATAGCTGAAATTGCACTCAGTTTTGTTTTGTGTCGAAATTTATATTGCTAAGTTTCTTAAAATATGTATAATAAGATTTCATTTTTATACTTAAATTTATATACAATTTTAAAATATTTCATTTCGGAAATAATTCCCAGAATGCAACACAATCTAGAAATAATAAGAATTAGTTTCTTGATTATGATACGGTTGTATAAAAATTCGAAATTGTATTTTGATTTGCAATAAATAAGCCAAGTGACTCTAAATACTTTAAAAATTAAAGAGTAAAATATGTAATTTTATTAAACTTAGCATTTGAAGCCAAATTGTACATTAAAACTTAAGTATTAACTGAGTGAACTTTCTTTGTTTTGTATTTTGCCTAACTTATTTGAAAATATTTTATTACTTGTAAATTAATAAATAAACTTGAAAATCAAAGCACAAAAATAAAATTTATAATTAACTCATACAATATTTATCAAATAATGTTATTAATTCAACAGAACTTCTAAATTAGTTACTATACTCTATTATGTTTAAATGGAATATTCTCTCATCAGAAAACAGAAATCAATTTTTATCTCGTCTGTAAACTGCATGAATCGTTATCATCATCATTTGTCATTTTTACAACTGCATAGATTAGATGCTGTATTGGTTGAAATATTTTCTTGTTATTATTTTGCAATCTTGTTTTTTAAAATATATTGCTGAAGTCGTTTTTACAGAATACTTCAGATCTTCTAATATAAGTTGAAATTATTGCTAAAATAATTTTATATTTTATTAATATGTGTTCCTTAATTATAAATTCGTTATCACAATTGCTCAGTGAAAACAAAGAAAGTATATATTAATTGTAAAAATAAGTTATTTTCATGAATAATTATATGAAAGTAATTTCTGACGTTTTTAAATTTTCAATAAAAATAACTAATGCAACTAAATATTTTTTGCAATACATAATATTTAAGTTTGAAAGTATGTGTATATTTGATTAAAAATTCAATAACTTAAGCATAAATAAAGTTTTTTTTTATAATTGATGTAACTTGAAATTTAAAATTCAAACATGCATTTAATATTCACCAGATGCAATACTATTCCTTTTATAAGTTTCTTAAAAATAATTATTTGTCCAAAAATTGTTTAAAAACAATTTTTGGGCATTTATCCAGCATCTAAGTAACTACTGTTTAAAATAAGTTATTTTTAATTATGTGACAATCTTGCTCACATTATGTCTGTTTTGATTTAAATTATAAACATAATTTAAAAATTGAATGGACGTAGTTTTAAAAATTCATCTTTTCAAATGATTTTAGAGTATAATGAAACTTTTTGATTTCACAATCGTTTGACGAATAACTTTCAAGAAAATTGTTATTTTACAGGGTAGAAAATTTTATTCCTATTTAGTAATCTAGAAAATAATTTTATTAGATGAATAAAGTGCGTGATAATTCATTTCTTCACATTTTACCTCTAAATATATATTAGAAATAGAGGAGGTCAATTTTACTTCCGAAACCAATAAAAGGTCAAAAACATATCTCTTATTTCCCTTTATATGCTTTTTAATTAAATTAATTAGTTGTTAATAACTTAATTTTAGTGAAATTATTAAATATGCATTAATTTTTTATATATTTTGTAATCTTACATAATTGGCAACTAATCAAAAATTTTTGCATTTTAAAATAAAACAATAAATTCGGAGTAATATTCAATGGAAAAGAAAGCAGTAATTCAGATTCATATTAAAGAAAATAGATTATAGAATTAGTTATATTTTTGATTCTCAAGTATTATGTAGTCATTATCTAAGCTTCAAAATCTAAAATTATTTTTTAATGCAAATGTTTCTATAGGTAACGATTGTATATTTAACAAAATAAATATTTTTTGAAAATATTACAAATATTTCTAGGAAACTTTCTGAAAATATTGCAAATAAACATTTTAAAATATTGTATAGAAAATATAACTTTTAGAAATATTTAGATTAGAGACAGGAATAATAATAATATTTTACTTTTATTTACCATATGAGATACTAAAAAACAATAAATGACAATTCTGCAAACATTTCTCAAAATTTTCTAAAATGAACAAATACATGACAATTTTCCTCTAAAGTAGCAATGACTTCACAAAACTGCAAAACATAAATTTATTATTTAAAAAATCTTATTTATTGTTTTCAAAATTGTTGCTATGTATAACACTTATTATAATTTAAAATATGATATTGATAATTTATCATATGCATATTTTCTTTCAGTACAAGAAAAAAAGCATTGGGAATGTATACCTTAAAAGTACAAAATAAGCTCTGGATCGTTATTAAAATGTACAATATTAATTAAATAGAGTAAATCGTCATAATTCATAATTTTGTAAAATTAACTCTAAAAACATTGTTTATATAGAAATATCCTAAAGCAAATACTATTAGAGGAATTTAGGTACATTGTAAAAATACCGTGAAAAACTCGTGTAAAATCGTCATTCATGAAAATCATGTCTTGTAAAATATCGTGTAAAATAATCATTCTTTTAAACAATTATGACAATAGAGATCAAATTCTAAAAGGCAGATCTAAGAGTTCATAGAAAGTGAAGGCGATTGCTAGGGAAATCTATATAAGAAATATATACTAACTTTTAAAATATATTAATTTTTTTAAAAACATTGTTGAGATATCTTAAATGCTTGATAACAATGACAGGTATCAAAATATTTTATTTGATCAATTGAAAATAGTCAAAAAATGAATGGAATGTATTCAAAAAGGTCGATGTATCATTGCAAATTACAAATTACAATCACTAAAAACTGTAATATAAGTGCTTAGCACATTACACAGAAACAATTAACAAATAGGTCAAAATTTTTATGAAATATGTAATAGACTTATGATAGTTAACCCTTCTTTGCATAATGGTGGAAATTTCCATCATAACCTATAATGCCCAAAAATTGTATAAAAGAACAAGTTCACTTTAAGTTGATCATGTTTGGATACCTTTTTAATGTCCATTACATAGAAAGAAACATAGCTGTCAAAAATAAACAAGTGTCATTATCAGTGAAACGAGCTTAAAGTTGTCTCATTCGCTAATTGTTGTAGTTGCAATAAACGTATGGTTTCGTTTATAATTTTGTTTTAATATACTAGAGTTTCTATTGCTAAAAAATTGAAAATGAGTGGAAGAAAGGTTTGTAACACGTGATTCTGTTATTTTCCTCTTTTATTTCTATTTAGTACTAAGCTAATGATCTAACTTTGGATGATGATGGAAATTTTTAGCATATTGTTTTTTGCTAAATTTATACTATAAATATATACTAAGATTTTTTTTAACCATTTTCCCTTTAATTTTGAACATGAATTATATCAACTTGATTAATTTCACCAATAAAGAAAAAATGATGTAAAGAAGGGTTAAAATATTATTTTAATTTTATAATTTTCTTAAGTCAGTTTGAATTCAATTTAGTTAAAAAATCGTTCTTCTTAAAATAATTTACAATTTTTATTCAAAATGAACTTAATTGTTAAAATTATTAAATGAGCGTTATAATCAAGTTATCTAAACTTATGTGGAATTTTACAATTTTCTATAACTCTTCTAATAATTTATACCTTAGAAAATGTTCCCTGTTTAAATGTCCAATTCCATTTGAAATTATATAAATCATTCATGTTTCAGATAAATTATATTTTTATCAATATTAATTAGGAATGTGCTTACTTTTACTGGTAGATGAAAAGTATTTAGTCAAAAAGAAAAAAAAATATACCTCTAAAATGTGTGTGTGTGTTTATGATCTACAAATTTATTTTATTTTATTTGAGATTAGTTCCGATTCATTATTCATATTTTTACCCTTTATTTCAGCTTGCCAATTCAATAATTTAGAAATGTTATTTTAAAAACATATATGCAAATTTTAGTTAAAATCAAGTGCTGTCATGTGACTTCTGAAAATTAGTTTAGTTCAAACTAAAATTTGGTTGATCTAATTCTGAGGAGTTACATGTAAACTTATGTAATATGTTAAAAGTATTAGTAGGAAAGAGGTTCTTAAAACACCTGACGGGAATATTTGCATATAACCATTGTAATAGAATCTTCCTAAAAATGTTAAGATATAAAAATCATAATAAGGGATTAGAAATTTGTACTACATTCTCTATTAATACATCATTAATTTAACATATATTTTAATTCAATTGAATTTAATAATCTGAACAATCAATTGACAGTGATATCATCAAATTAATCTTAATTTTGTAAATTCTCTATGAGAGACGTTAGTGACCATAAAATAAAATCATTATCAATGATCTTGCAAAGTACCTTTATGTCAGTGCAGATCTGTGGCTCTGTGTTTTAGTCATTTTAGTCTTTCCTTTTGGTTCTTCTTCACATAAGCATTTCAAAATCATATTCAATTCACCAATTGTAAAGATAATCACTTGTTTGTGGAATTTGCTCTTTGTTCACTTTATCTTATTAATTATTGGATTGGTTTTTAAACTAAGCCCGTTAGAAAATTCAAAAATTAATTGAAATTTCTTAAGGGGAAAATACATAAAAATTATTGCAATAATATTAATTGGAATTGTTTTTCTCAGTAAGGACAATTGTAGGTGGCACTTGTATTTATTGTCATTAACCAGAAATTGTTTTACCAGTATTTCAAAATGTATAAAAGAAATTTAAATGCATCTATACTTTAAAGATTATTTTCATATTACAAATAAGAAATGAATAAAAAGTTTAAATTAATAATTTTTACATATATTTCCAGGGAGTAAAAGACCTCTGCTCTTTCCTTTTGTAAATTACTGCGTTTGTGAAGACTAAATTAATAAAAAATATTTATTTTTACCTAATGTTTTGCAGAAAACTTTTCATTATTTAAATAATTATAAAATACTATTATTTTGTGCCTATAATTTTGTTTTATTACTTAAAATTAACACAAAGTTAAAAATATTCGTAACCTTTAATTTAATTCTGAAAATAAAAGAATTTTTAAAAATTTGGTACATTAATGTGGGAAAATATGCGAGATATTGAGGTTGAAATTAATGACAGGAATAGTGAACATTATTAATTAATTATTTGGTTTTTTAAATATATTAAAATAAGAAGTCATTTTAATGTCTTACAATTATTAATTAAATTCAATAAAAAATAATAAATAGATCTTGACATTAAATTAAGTAACCAAAAATTCTTATAAAAACATTTAAAAATTTTAAAACAAAGTACGATTCTTTTCTTATTTAATAAAGAATTTTTTCAATTCTGAACGTGTATAAGATAAATAACTAATTATAATTTTATACTTTTCAAGTAATCCGTCATAAAATATAATTTTATGTAAATGTAAATTTTTAAAATTGTTGCATTAGTTTTTCTCCAAAGTTTCATCAAAAATAAATTCATACGTTTAATAAATACTTTTGTATGCTTTATAAAAGACATTTTTGGAGGATAATATTGATGTTAAATATAATTAATGTATATTGTGATGCTCTCTTATAAAATGTGCAAATTTAAATATATTTTCAAATTTACTAAAGTTTTATAATTTACACTCAACGAAGAAATATCTTTTAAACTACTGTTTCAATTTTTGTTTTCTGTTGAAAAATTACAAAATTTATAAGAAATTATTAAAATTTTAAAAATATTTTTATATTAATTCAGAAAAGGAAGAAAACCTAACAATTAAAATCCAATACATCTTCATTTTAAATTCGAGGTGCAAAGTAATTTACATCGTGAACATGTGAAATGGGAAGATAAAATTATTCCATAAATATTTCTCAGATAAATTAAGAATTGTCCCGAAAATATTTGTGCTCAAAACAATTGAGACAAAGATACGAATCTTAGTTTGCTCAGTATAATTGATGAATTTTGTAAATGATTAAAATTATACCGCCAATGATTAGAGAAAGCTTATATATTAAGCTTTCAACTTTCTTGGCATGTAATATTAACCAGAATCAGTATTTGTATTCTTGAGAAATTAGAATGAGGCAATTATGTTTGCACTAAATATGAATTTAGGGCATACTCGTGGAGACACGAATATTTGTCTTACTTCCATATGAGAATCAATTTTGGAGTCAAAATAATGGACATATTTTACAGTAAGTATTTTGGTTAAAGACTTAGAATTGTAGCGTCTTTTGTAGATGAACATCAAAGAAAACGTTGCATAAATTTCAAGAAGATGACATGAATCAAAAGACATTAAATATTAACTATGTCAATGATTTCACAATCACACTGTAATACCATTTATAAACAATTTAATGATTCTAAAAACGATTTTAAACATACGTTAGAACAGTATCATAAACCCCATAAAATTGAGAATTTGAATTTTATTTCAACAAAGTGTGACTAAAAAAATGTTACTTTTAGAGAAAAATAACTTTTTATGCAGATGATCAGTGAAATTTTTTGTGGGAGATTGGAAAACCTATGTAAATTAATATTGGTTGCTCTCAAAATATTTTTTCATAAAACCTTGTGTGACCTGCAGGTTTTATAATATTTATTAAGCATAAATCTAGTTTTAAGTATTTTAATATTAAAAATTTTCTATTGAAAATTAAAACTAATTGGTTTAATAAAAAGAAAGCATTCAAATTAAAAAATTAAATACAGATAATCAACAGAAAAACAATTTTTCGCCATTTACTAGTAAGGAGATTAAAAAATATAAAGCACAAATTACACAACTACATTTTATTTTGAAAAATTTTAGTTTTTGTTTTCAATTTTTCAAATACATTACCTTGTCGTAACAAATATTACGAAGGTTATTTTTCATTAAATATATTTACTTAGTATTTATAGAAAATTCATGTACTTGTTACTTTATAGAAAAAAAAAAAGGAAATGAATTTCATAGTTTAGTTTTCATGAAGAATTGTGTTATTTCCAGTGATGAAATTTACCTACTAAAAATTTACTGAGACGTAAATAGATTTATTTAACGCTACAGAAAGGTTAATTTTCAGTTAACACTTTAAAACAGTTTTTAAAAATTCATTTGTAAGTACATTTTAAGAAGACATAAAAGTAATTTCTCAAAATGCTATTAAAATTCTTTTTCACTTACTGTCTTCTCTACAGAACCGCAAGATTAATTAAAATAATATTATGCTGAAGTATTCTACATAATTGTATTTCTTTTTTAGGAAGTCTCGTAAAAGGAGTTACTTAACAACTATAAACTTTTTGTGTCCTCATAATTTTTGTTACAAAGAGAAAAATATCAAATGCAATCATAACTTACGTTATTATATGAAATAAAATATTAAATAAATAAAAATAATTATATAGAAACTTTAATAAAAATATAAAAGCGAAAAAGTTAGGGTTAGTTTTAAAATCTAATACTTAAAAAAACATATTTTTAGCCAAAAGTGTGATATTTTTCAAACCAAAAAGAAAAAAAATACTGGAAAAGGAATTATACTTTATAGAAAAATAGCTTCAGAGTAAAGAAAATAAGTAATTGAAAATTTTGATTCATAATAACCAATTCTATTATTTCTTGAATGAAAGTATTTTCGATAATCAAAACTTCAAACTCTTGTCTTGAACCCTTCCACGAAACATATTACTTTATTGAGAATTAAATGAAACGTTAGCAATTATATGGAAAGTTCCTCGGATAGAAATTCTGTAGCATCGCTTTATTTGATGGGGAGTAACTGATGACACAGAGCAGATTTGTACAGTGAGTCAGTTGTGTAGAATTATAAGTAGTTGCCTAATTATCGCTTCACTTTCGGAGGGCGCTGGAATTCAAATATGACAGGCTTCATAATCCTTTCAGATAAAGCTGCATGCTGTTTCCTTTTGAAATAGTCAGTCACTCAATAGCACTTTGAATCCAATGTATATATTTTCTCTTATGTATTCAATGAGAATTGAAAGGATTCATTAATAAAGTTAAGCAAATTTCTCAAAATTATATGTGTATTTAAATACGCGAATAGTTATAATTTATTTAAATTATGAGATATTTTATTGGATAAATTAAAATAAACATTCCTCAACTTATTACATTTACATTACTTTATTCTTTGCAGTGAATCATGTATGTGCAACTGTTTGAAAACTTTTGGGTGCATGAATCCAGAACTCAACTATTCATTTAATCAAAATTACTAAGTTTAAATTATATTATTATTAATGTTGAAGTATTATTTAACGTGTCAATTATCTTTGAAAAAATATTTTGTCCCATCCATACTTATTTATATGTATATGCATAAAGATATTGATATTTGTGTGAACTAATTCACAAAGATTTTGAAATAATTAAAGTTATTTAAATTTAAAACTATTTAGTTAATAATATATGAAATGTAACAATAATTTTGAAGTGGATATTGTACCAAAAGTAATTAAATAATTTTGTGATTACTTTTATTTTTCTATAAATTGAAGTAAATGTTCTCATAAATTAAAAAGTGCCATCAGGGTATTAAAATGAAACCATATTGAATAATACTATTAAAATTTTTTTTAAAAATTAAACAGTAAAAAGTTTGGGATTTTTAACAATTCTTCGTATTTAAGAAAAAATTATCTCTAGGGATATTCCTAACAATACTAAAAATTAAACAAAAGAAATTCTGCATTTTAAAAATACAGAGAGGTCACTAGCTGTTTTGGGATGCGATTATGAATTATCCTAAATTATCTGAAAATTCTTGATAAATATAAATATATGTAAGGAGCTTAAGCTAGAGCCATTTAAAAGAAAAAATAATCTGCAACATTTAAATAGTATTAAATTCCGTATGCGATTTCACAAAAACACTCTGTTTTAATGTTGTTCATAAAACCGTAATGAGTTAATGTATACATGGACATTATTTTAAGGAATACATTGTTAGCTATTACTATTAATGATAATGATGATGCCCTTTGGAACATTACATGAAATTACATACAATTAGTTAAGAATTTTGTAAGAATATAATATAAGGAATGTTAGATTTAAGTCATAGTTTTCTAAATGTGATATTAGCTACAGCATTTGAATGGATAGTATTCAATTCTAAAAGCAAGCATTTCAAAGACCCATTTAGTGTGAAAACTGTAATAAGTAGTCAAACCTAAGGACTCTAATCTTAGTTAAATGTTCAGTTGTAAGCACACGCACTTATGGAAACAATATTTTAAAAAATATGGAGTTTACATTAATAATTCATACTGCTGGTGATAGCACATAATATTTACACAAAGATAAATAGTACTGCATTGAAATTATATGTTTATACAGTTTAGAAAAGATACTCTTGGAATTTATACGTATAATAATATAAGCCTTGATAATGATGTAAATAGCTATGACCTAGCTGCAATTTAGTCATATTAGAAGAAAAAATGAAATTAGCTGTACCTTGATTTCTAAGTAATACATACAAGTAATAAATTTTATGTATACAAGTAATACATAAAAATTTAATATTGACTGTTAAATCTTCCAAAGAAGTAAATATTCGAGATACAATGAACGCTTTTTTCATTGAAAGTAAAATATTATTCATTTATTTTAAGATTCTGGGGTAATTTTTGAAAAGGGCATCAAGGAGAAAAAATATAGAAATTTGTTTTTGACAAAATAAAAGATATGTCTACATGTCACTGATATAAAGTTATATAAAAGTGAAGATTAATTAATTATTTTAATAAAAGAGTAAAAAGCAGAATAAAAAAAATTACTATAAGACCTTGTAACATCGTGATTATATGAAATCATATTTAAAATGTTATACAATATTTTGTCTAAAGTGTTAATTTAGTTATAAACAAGGGATAGAATTCGTTAGTAACGAAAATCTGTCCATAATTAATTTACACAATAAACAACCAAACTTTGGAGTACGTCAATTTAGGAGGAAGTGATTAATTAATAGATGTTTAAAGAAAATTTGAAACATTGGCAAATAAAGCAAGGATTTTAGGAATTAGATAACCTAATAGAAATTCAAAATTGCTTAAAATTTAGCTCAGCATGTGTGAGTGCGTAATAAATGGTTGGTTATCGTTTTGGTTTAGGTTTAAGAAAATTGATGAAGATTTGATTTTTAATGGTAGTGACAAGTTACATATTCTAATACAGAATAAAATATCAAGTTTTCCAGAAAGCAACTTATAATTAATTATCAAGCAAAATATAAATTTTAAAAATAAATATTTCACTATATTTATTTTGTCAGAAAAGAATGATGGAATAAATTATTTCTCAAAAGAATCTAAACTAACTTTTACTTTTTTAAGTAACTTTTTATTTTTAGGGTAACTGATGTTAGAGATTTACTGAAATAAATGAAAATACAAAGTTTAGATCCAATTCATATGATAATATTCTAATGATTTTAAGAAATATAATGCTTATAAAGCAATATAAAGATATTCACATAATGTAGATATCTTGTTTATGATAGTTTTATAATTTGTAAATTTTTCTCACTGTAATTCACTGCAAAAATTGCGTTAATATCCAGGTTCAAATTACAAAAAAAAAAAAAAAAAAAAAAAAAAAAAAAAAAAAAAAAAAAAAAAACTTGAAATATTGTTATCAGTTTTTGGATTTACTTCTCACATGAAAAAAAATTTTTTTGATGCAAAAAAGTAATGAAATTGAAAAATAGATATGCACCAATATAAACTTTTACTTTAATGAACAACATGGTTTTCAAGTCAATTGATAATTACATAAATATAAATTTGTTTCAAACTAAAAACAAATTTGATTGATTTTTAGGCTTAAATCTACTTTTAAATTTCCTTATTGTGTCTAAGTCACTAATTCATAAACAAGTGGAAAGTTATTTTTTGAAAATATGCTTTATTACTATTATGTATGTACTCAGTGTCATTTTTATAATTTTTAAACAAGGATTTAATATCAAAATGAATAAAAAAAATTTATATTTAATAATAAGAAAGATATTACAGTGCATTGGGCAAATTATAAATATTTATGTTTCAAAAATATTTAAGAAATTTTAATAATATTTCTAACGTAATATTTAACTGTTATTCCTGATACTTAAGACTCCAAATTTGATCAGATGGAAAAAGGGATCTCATATATTTATAATTCTACTTAATTGGACTGAAATTTCTTGAACAATGTAACATTTCATTACATAGTTTTCACATTTGTAATTTCTATTGGCCATTGAAATCGTTAGGTTAGAAAGAAATATAAATATTTATCGAGCAAATTTATTATTTTGAAATCAGAATATGGTTTGACTATCAAGATTGTAGACGCGTAAAAAAGAGAGGAAGTAAAAATATATGGTAAAAAGTACATTTTTAGAGGTCTGTGATGGAGGTTTTTTTTAGTTCACTTTGAAAAAAAGTAATATCAATTAATAAATTTTCACAAACTAATACGATAACCACATTAATAGTAATATATACGTGATACTAAGTGTCTCAAAAATAAAATATCTACCTATTGATGGAAAAATTGGAAAAAAAAACACAACTAACTACTAGCTAAATCCAAGGACAAAATAAATGCATGAGCAAATACATTGACTAACCTGATTTATGTGGTTGATACAGCTGTTAATGTTTAAATGAATAAATCATGAGAAAAATATACACAAAAAGCCATTTTAAACAGTAATAAAATTAATTACAGATCTTAGAGAGATTGAAATTGGAATATATGTATAAGTACCCATAAAAAAAATCCCCGATTCATCGGTTGTAGAGGTTGATATATATTGAATAAAGAGTTGCTCAACAATCGTTGACCAAATGATTTATTAAAGAGAAAAGTAAATAACGTGTAATTTAGGACAGCATAAAACTTTTTGAGCATCTAAGGTCCATAAAATACCGAGCCAAAAAGTAGCTTTTGTAATCAGCCTCTTTTTTTTTCTTTTTGTCTTATAATACTTAACAAGACTACGTAAGTCATTTTGGCTATGGTGGTAACATGTCGACTTTCTCAGATATCAGTCATGGTGATTTGTTGACTTTCAACTTGGCATTTTTCTATATTATGGAGACAACCAAGATATCTCGATTTCCCATGCTACCATAATACAATGCAACGGTAAGCCACATATACAATTCTTGAAACATAGAGTTTAACATTTATTAAATTCATTTTGATATATTGACCAGCGTAGCAGTAAAACAGCGATAGTTGAAATTGAAATAACGTGGTGGGCTACAACTCCTCTCTTGTCAGTGTCAGAAACATGCTTTTGAGATTACGCATCACGAAAAGATTTTCATTAGGTAACAGAGTTAACATGCAATTTAAGACAAGCATCACTTGTCTCATGTATAAAAAAAACGGTTCTACAAAGAATAAAATTATGATTTCGGTTCTTTGACTTACATAAATGCTTTGAAAAGCTGAACATTTAAATATGAAATCATCTTCTTGATCTTTTCGCCTTTTGCTCATAGAGGCTGCAGTACTTTTAGAATAGGAGTACCCTACACAGTATTTATAACAAACTAAAATTCATTTAAATGTTTAAAAAACTATTACAATTTTAAAAAAGGTAATTCAGTGGCTAAAAGTTAGTTAAATTCTATGAGTAAATAATAATGCATTAATTTGTTGGATGTAATCATGAATATGTGATTTATATTTGAAATGTAAATTATTAGTAAATTTATTAATTGTGTTTGATTAAAAAGCGAAGAAATTAAAAATTCTTAAAATTTACTGGTAATATATCATTAAAATTTTGAACAGGATATACATACTCTTCAAAAATATTTTATAGTATGGTGAGTTTAAATACTACTATTAAGTGCATTTCTTCAAATTTTATTGTAAATTTCCAGTTATGTTAAGAATAAAAAAATAGATTTATAATCACATATAAAAGTAAAAATTTTGACTTATAAAAATAAGTGAAGCTTAAAAAAATTGCAGTTTTATTTTTACTTTTGTATGAAATAATATAACAGAGAAATATTTATTCTATTTGAAGTATTTTTATCTAAGACTTTATGCATGGAATTTTTTTTTTCATTTTTAAATATGCATTTTCAAATTGCAACACACACACATACATATATATAATGATTTTATAATTAATGAAAAATAAACAGTTGATTAATACTTAATAGGCACATGGCGCCGGTATATTACTATCGAAAAAACATGTAATATCTGAAAAAAGATCTTTTATCATTAAAAACATCTTAAGTAATTTAACAGAAAGAATATATTCTCTACATGATAAACAAATATTTTCATTCCCAACACAATTAACAATCAGTGATAGTTCTATTTTAATTCTAACAAGTTTGACACACTTTTGCTGAAAATTTAATGGAATTAAATAATATTTTAATTAAGTTATCCAGCTCTTCAATAATCCCAATTTAATTAAGTTTGAATATGGAATTAACTTTTTGATAAAATATTTAGCTAAACAGCTAAACGAATAGAAGTTCAGGTTTGTTTGAATTAATTACTGGTATTCATACGAAAGATATTTTCTAAAAATAATTAAAAAAAATATGTAAATATGTTGAGTGTCATATTTTTCAATTCCTCCTATAAACATAATGTGAAGCATGTTTATTCTGTGATTTTAGTGTGAACCAAATATGTCGGCAACTTAATAGCTTTTAAATTATAATTTAATCTATATGTACAGGTGAACAAAACTTGTCATTTTATAAAAAAAACTTTTTCAAAATATTTTTCAAACTGATAATTTATACTATCGAAAGCGATTGTTGTTTGATAAATTAGATTCATAACTAAATAAAAATGCATAAATTCAAGTCAAAACATATAAATATCACATAGGGCTAGGAATTTAAAAAATTGTCAGTAATAAAGGAGATTATTTAAATGGATTTTTAAATTAAAATTGCTTATATCTTCTAGATTTGAAAATAACTACTGACAGTCTTAAATTCTTTTTAAATTTTGATTTCATATAATTACTTATGCTATAATTTAAATTTATGTCTGTCTACGCATAAATGTCTTTAGAATCAATATTAATGATCTGAAAACAAAGAAGTAATCTAATTTATTTCATTTATTTTCATAAATGCTTACACATTGATCCAAAAAAACTGTTTAGGGTTTTTCTAATTCTAATTTTTCAATGAAGAATAATTTTTTTTAAATTATAGCAGAGAATTAACTGCATATTAAATTTTATTATAATCACGACTAGTTTTTTGTTACATTCAATATTTATTTTGGCATTTACATCTATAAATTAATTCATTATGTAAGCAACTTTCTATGTGTATCTTAATAACACAAATACATTAAATTATTAAATATTTACACAAATAATAATTTATAAAATAGTTAGCTGAGAAAAAAAGTTTTAACACTGTATTTTCGTGTACCTGAAAAAGGAAAAACAATTATTTTTATTTTAGTAACATATTGGGTTCAGTGATATTTATGATTTATTAAAAAAATTTTGTATAATATAATATTGGTTTGCTTAGTAATTTTTCATTGTTTACACGAGGAAATTTAACGATACCTTTATTATATATTTAAATAAATATACGTAAACTTTAATTAGTATGTTTTAATGATAAGTTATCTATGAGCGTTTTGAGAATCATCAAAAAAATTAAAACTTATTATAAGGAATTACCAACATTAAAATTATGTTAGATAATGCACAATCCTAATTATATTGGTTGTAAATTATGTTTGCTATCATTCACAGAACTGTAGATGTAACTAGTATCTCAAAGAAAAGTGTAAGTGATGCACAGAGTTATTCAAATATTTTGTATTAAAAAGTGTCCAACAAAGCTCTTCGTAAGCCATAATCTATGTTACGAGGATTACAAAAGTAAGTACATTCAAATACAAAAACATTTACAAGACACCACCAAAGGTAAAATAATTAAGATTCAGGTTGTAAAATATATGTAACACAACAGTTATTTCAATACTTCTCAATATATTAAAAAACATCGGGAATCAAAAGATGGGAAGGCTCTAATTCAGTTGTAAAAATTCCTTTGTCACTTGATTTCAACCTACAAGGCAACGAAACGTATTTGACATCTTCCACACCATTATAGTAAAAACCAATTTCAGTGTCAACGACATTAAAATTAAATAATAATTTCTGAAATCTCCATGTCCAACTAATACTCCAGTCAGTTTAAAATCTGGTGAGTATTTACGTTTCAACTTCTGGGTCGTTGGGGATGCAAGTATTCATTATTCTATTCAATCATAGTTTAGTTTTCGAGAAGGTGAAATCTTGTAGAAGATGACTAGATTTGGGGTAAGAGAACGTAAGATCAATATTATGAAAAGCTACCAGTTAAGCCAAATGGCCTTTTTTTTCATAACCAATTATTAAATTGTGTTCAAAGTATAAAAAAATTAATATTTCCTAATGGTTCAAGAGCATAAAAATAGTTTAAATGTCAAATACCAGATTTTTGTAGCAATTATGTCACGCAAAAGAAAGAGAAGTAGGATATTTCTTCAAATAAGATATTTCGTTTAAAGAGTTCTTTTGTTATTATTATTACTTGATATCTATTTGATAGGCAGATTTAAACACAGAAATTCAGAGTGCACAACAGATCGGAAATTCTCAGTTCTCACTTTCACTTTTATTTTCATATATAATGAAGATTAGGTCAACATGTTCACTCAAATTGCCGATGTCTACATGTAAGACATTGTTGCAGTTCTTTACCTAAGGAATAACGAGCACAAACTTTCTACATGAAGAGTAGGGAAAGCAAGAAAGCGTAATAGCACCATTTACAAAGTGTAGACATTATCGATAGCCCAAAAATATTAGATCAATAGGTGAGAGATCAAAGTTCTGTAACTCTGAATGATACGAAAAAATTGTCCTTTAAACACATCTCAGAAGATTACTTTGTTTTCTTTGGAAACGAGCTTACCTAGCTCTTTAGGAATAAGATATGAGAGAACAACGCCTTAGGCATAAATCATTTTAGGAAAATCTGTTTTAACTTATATTCTGACATTTGATGTCGCTTTTTAACCCTGAAGTAAACATGTCAATTTATTGAATGATTTCATTATAACAAAATCATTTTTACATTACTCAAGAAAATGATCTTTCAAGTAAACAATATCCTTTTACTGATTGATTTCTTAAAGCAAATGTTTGTTATTGTTTAATAAACAACTCCCTCTATATTTTGACTAATAGCTATATAAATATTTGTTTGAATATTATTTTTTAGAAAAACATTAATGATATTTTGATTTTGACAAGATTTATTATTAAAATTATAAAATGTTATAATAAAATGCTGGAAAAAATTTCCTAGTTCGAGTCGAGTATACAAACATTCTTTCAGAAATGCAACATTCAAAATTCTATTTACTTTACACCTTATTTTTGGAAATAACCTAAATTAGTTATTCATTTTGAAATAATGATTTTAAGTTTGCTGAGGGGATTTGTACAATTAAAAAAAGCAAAAGTTTCAAAAGGAATTTCTTCATAATATGTTGATAACAGATAATGACTGAATTTTTATGAAGGAAAAGTTTTAACTGTTTACAATGTATAAAATAGGAATTTAGTTTCGAATCAAAAATTAAGAATTTTGCATATAACAGTAAATGATATTATATTTTTCTCATTGAATCAATAAATTTTTCTCTACAAATTTGAAATCCATATTACCCTATAAATTAAAAAAAGCCACAAGGTATAAAAAAAGACTTAATAAATGCATTATCACATGTATTATCCCAAATATTTCACACAAATAACTAATATAGTTTTATAAATACGCTTTTTAGGATTTGGATTTTTTTTAAATAATATTTTAAAAAATTTCGAAAAGTGATACTTACCATGTAGCGATTATTTTAAATTGATAAATAATGATTTTGAGATCTAATTTAATAAATTGGGAATCTAATAAATTAAAGTAGTGCATCATGTGCAAATAACATTTATGTACGATCTTAAAAATTATAACGGTGACTACTTTATCAATTAATTAAAGCGAAAAATTACATTTTATTTC
>JAPDSC010086243.1:16554-30069 GCA_026290005.1 Latrodectus geometricus | reverse complement strand
ATCATATTTATGAAGACTTTATCCATAACAAATCTTATGTAACTGTTTATAAAGTGGAAAATATAAATCATACTTTAAATCTTATATTTAGGTATACGTGGTTTTATTAAACTTCATCTCTGAAAGAAAAAAATAACGAGGTTTTATAATTATTCACTTAATAAAAGATTTATAAAACAGACTATAATTCCTATTTTTACCTATGTCATAAATGTCTGATCTAAAATTGCATTTATGTGATTCCAGAAGTAAATTTATATTTTTTACTTCAAAACATTTCACAAGTTAACAGTGCATTTTTCAAAATTGATTTGAAAAATATTAATACATTTTAATGTTTTAATATCACAAACGCACGCAAAGACAATTTCAAATAATTACTTTAAACACCAATATAAAATCATGTTTCCCAAAATACAATACAAATTTCAAGCTTTTTGATGGAACCTAATACTAGTACCCGAGTTCTAAATAGCTTGGTACGCAAGTTGAAAAAATTATTTCATATTAGTATACTTATTTATTTAGAGAGTATTAGAAAATTTATATAAGAAATGTTAAAATATTTAAGCTAACTATTTTACATTAAATACTTTCCTGTGTTTCCACTCAGACAATCACTTCCAGATTTCATTTTTCATTTGGAAAGTATTTGACACTTGCAATGCATAAACAATTTTGTTTATAAAATACATATGTCAGTCAAGTGATATTTTTAACTGGGAAAAATATAATTCTAATTACATACTAAGAAATAATAAAATTTTAAAAGTGTAGATAACTACAAATTTAAAGTTTAAATTTATTTTTATCATGTGAAACTTATCTGTAGACAGTATTTAAAAACAACAAAATTAGTGCAAAATAGTTACATAAATTATAATATTATCTATGTGTGCATTGAGAACTTTTATAAATACATGCTGTTAAAATGTTTCATTGCAACCAACAAAATTAGTATTTTTTAAATAGAAGCGTTAAAAAGATTCTAATACATGTGTAAAAAATGAAAAAAATCATTTGTTAGAAAATTTTTAATTTTATCAATAACTAGGTGAATAAAATAGATCATATTTAGAATTTCAAAAATCTATTCACAGTGAAAATGAAAAGTGTCTAATCATAGCGAAATATTTAAATAAATTTTTCTGAATTTCAAGCAGCTGCATTATATGTCAAAAATGGTCTGAAGGAAATGTCATTGGACACATTTTTAGGGGTAACGATGCTGCCTAGTAAGGTGTCAAAAAGTGTGGATTGACACTTTCGCAGCCTTTCACTGGTAACTTTAAAGGTCAAATGCAGTCAGAATCAATCAATCAAATGATAGATCAAATGCGATCAAATGCATGAATAGATCAAATGCGTCAGACATAAAACATCTACATTTTGTGTCTGACGCCGAATATTCTCAAAACTCCCATATTGGCCAAGAGTAATACTTGCCGATTAACAATATAAGACCTACATTCCAGCATACGTAGAGGATGATACTATTGAATCAACAGCACAAAAGTTTCCATGGACAAAGTTGCGAAAATAGAACGATGTGGACTTTAATGACATCTTTTTTTTTCTCTTGTATTCAATTAATGAGATCCACAATGTTAAAGTCTGGTGTTGATCTTGTGACAGAAGCTGTCTAACTGCTCCAAAGCACGACATCATGTTATAATGCACTTAATTTAAGCATAAGTACAATGAAATATCTCTCGATTTGTTTGTAAAATTTCAAACGATCTCAACTTCATAACAAGTCTTTGAAAAATTATATAATTACAAATTTGATGGAATTATAAAGCTTCATAAATCAGATTAATTCAATAGAAATAGACATGTTATAGCACAAATAAAGAAATTTATGTTATATTGTTTCTCAATTTCCTTATTTTATTTATACATATTTTTCCTTGAAAACAGTAAAATTATTCAAATGTGTTGATTTTTCATGGTGAATACTATCAGAAGTCATTTAAGCTTCTTAAATGAAGCATTTTTAAATCATATTATTTAAATTTCAAGAGATACTTCACCGCCTTAGATCTTGTAAATAATAGGAAATTGGAAAACCAAGCTATTCTTTACAGTATCTATGTGATAATCTAGACATTATTCCATCATTCCATTACTATTTTGAAATCCTAGGAAACATAAAACTCTACCTCTCTCTCTCGTGAACTGAATGCATTAGGAAGAAAAATTCCAGCTCTCTTCAATTCTCTTAAAAGCTTTGAAAACTTATTTCGTCATGTTATTTTCTCCCAGACTGCATACTACTCTGATCGCAACCAGGTGATAGAAGAGAGACTAGACTCATATGTACTATGCCTATTCTGTGAATTTGATAGTTTCCCCTTTCGTGCATGTAATTGAATCATTGAATCTTGTTTCAAGAAAAGAATGAGACAGTCATTGATGTAATGAAATGCAAAATCCAATGATATTGAAAATTAATTTTAAGAAAAACTTTTTGATTGAATAAATATAAAAAACCTTGAATAAAATCTCACATTTAATTTAAAAATCAAATGCACATATAGATCATTGATATTAAAATAATATATTGTTTTTATTTTACTTTTGAATTCTAATTTCTTATCCGGACTAATATATATTCCAAGAAAAAATATTCTAAAATGTACAATTTGCTTATCATTTCTATGAAATGTTACCCTGTACGAGTTAAGTTGTTATTTTATTATTACCAAAGTATATATTACCATATTTTATTTTATATTATCTTTAATTAAAACCATTAATCATCTTCTCAGTACTCATTGATTTTCTTTTAAATTTGTTATCACACACAGAGACTTAAAAAAATAATAATATTTGAGAAAAAAATGCTGAATAAAAAATAAAGAATCTAAAATGTGATTAACTGAATTTGCTTTTTATAATTAACAATGTTGGATTTTTTATGTTTTATTTCATAGTTTTTGTTATTTATTTTTGTTTGAATTAAGTCATTATTTATTCATCTAAAAGTTAAGAATTTTTCTGCAAATTAAAACGAATGATTATTAAGGTTTTAAGGAGTGAACAAACTATATTAATTACTATTTGATAAAATGCTGTTTGCATACTTGAATAATAAATATAAAATTCAACTGTATTGTTATTTGAGTAAATAATATTTTTTCTGTCAAGATTTGTTTTTTTAAGTATCTCAAATATTCAATGAGATCTAAATAGAGATATATTTATTTCAACACGTAAGTAATTACATACGCTAGTAAAAAATTATGAATAAATGAAATCCTAATAACTTTTAATTTTAGGTTTCTTTTGAATTAATGCATAACAACTGTCTTTAAGAGTGTATTACAATGTCATTAAAACGTTTTCGGAAAAAAAATTATGTTTTGATTTTAAAATAAATTTACTGCTTTTATTATTTAGATTTCTGAAAGTTAATATTCACAGCATGAGTGTGTATGGGAATTTTATTCTCAAAATCAACTCTAAGATGGAAGGTATATATTATACATAATGCTTTCATTTCATACACTAATATAAAAAACGTTAATAGTTAATTTAATTTATAAATATCTTTTGTTGTATTTGATTTTACAAAATAATTGCTTAGCGGTTTTGATTATTTTAATTTCACTAACAAGAAATAATCATAATTTGATAAATAAAATAATGAACAAAAAATAATCAATTTTAATAGTTAAGTTTTATGATATATAATTAATGACATAAAATAAATTATAGTTATAATAAAAAAAGATTAGAACTATATAATTTGTAGAATAGAAATTTAATATCACAAATAATAAAGTTTTATGTTATAAATGAGTAAATTATCATCAAGAATATGGTAAATAATTGAGATTATTCATCGGAAGTAAACAAAAATTAAATCATTGTATTAAGTGTGATAACTTATGTACCAGCCAAACCAAAATTTAATAAATCTTTATTGCATTATTTTTGGTCAAAAAATATTTGACATTTGAATTTCAATTATCGAGATGGAGCTAAAGTGACTTAGAAGTAGTATTCACACATTTTAGATTATGTGACTTAATGAAATTCTCTCTGCACAAGTCTTTATTAATTGATGAATATATTTATCATATATGAAATTTCAAAATTATACCTCTCAATGTCTCCTAGTTTATACCTCAAAAGTAATTTTTAAGTATTTTTTTAAATTATTCGAAAATTTTAAAATGACTTCATTTTTTTCCCTCAATAAAAGCTGAACTTGATTGCATTTGAATGACAAACTATATTTTGAATTTTAAAATTGTTGCACAAACTTTCACTGAAAGTGTAATGTACATATTAGTAAGCATTTGCAAAAAAAATAATCTAAATATTCAAAACAAAATTTATGAATACATAAACTATTACAATTAGACATTCATTTGACTATTTCAAAAGCGAGCAGCATATTTAAGGAAATGTAGATGCATTTTAATTTTACAATTAAAAGATGACAGATGTAAAGATTAAGCAATTTGCAAGGCATCCAGATGGAAAACTTAAAAGTACATTCATTAAAAATTCATACATAAAAATGTATGAAATTGATTTAGAAATAATTAATTTAATAGATTTAATTAAAATACATTGATTTCGCAGTATATCAATTAACTTAAGGAAAATATGCAAGAAATTAATATTTTTTCAGTTTTTCTACCAAATCCTTCATCATGACTCATCTTGAGAGAGTTTTTTTTATGGTAAAGTAATATTTAAATAACATAACTTTCTTATCTATGCAATAATGCAAATTTTAAAAATATAATTTTTCTATCAACTGGAAAGTTATTCTGCTTATTTTTAAATGTTTTGAGTGAAAACATTTCGCTTTCAATTTAATATATATGGCTTAAATTAATTTGTAATTTAATAGAAATGTATATTCCTTTTATTTGCGTAAATGCATTTGACTGATTGATTCAGTCAATAACATAAATATATCTAACAAATTACTGTGTAAAAATTCTTAAAAAATATAAATAAATTTAGCTTAGACATGATTATTTAGAACTTTTTTAAAAATATTATTTAATAAAATCCGAATATATATAAATGAAAGATGTGGTATTGTAATAGTATATATATAATTTTCTAAAGTTCAAATATTTTATTCTGAGTAAAAAATAAAATCTCTGTTTTCTTACCTTTTTTATGATTGAATTTCTTGAGGATTGCAAATTTATTTCAAACTATTGCTATTTTATAAGAGATTATGTAATTTTTCGAAACTTAAACTTTCATATTTTATATTCTGAAAACATAGCTCATACTTTCAAAGTTGACACAATTTTCACTACTCACATATTGAAATATGTTTTTTTTATATTGTTAATTTATAATAAATTTTTATGTTAGTATTTTTTTTCTTCATCTGCCTAGTTTTAGGTTTTTAAAATAACAAATACTATTTGTTTACAGACTGCCGCATCTTCGTTATTGTTTCAGGAATTTCAATGCATCTTTTCATATTAATTTTATGGAACAATACTAAATTAGCATTTTCAGCATTGTACTTAGTTATATAGTTTTCTTTTTGTCAAAACATAACTTTTCTAATTCTTTGAAAGTATTTCCATTTTTGTAACTTAAAATATGCATCATAGAGGCTAGGACACATACTGATTTAATCTTTGTGTATTCTAAAAGTGTAATTTTTAACGTACTTAAGTACAATATAGAAATAATTGAAATCGTTGTGTATGGTATTCTTTCTTTTTATATTTGAAACTCTTTTTCCTAATATGTAGTTCAAAATCTGAATTGACAGTTAGATTCTAACGATGCCATTCTGCAAAATTTTTATGTGTGCGTGATTATAGTTGTTAATTTTAATAATGCAGGTATACATTAAATAATTAATACATATTGATAAAAGAAAAAAGAAGTATCAAAGTTTTTGACAAACATTTTTCTTCGAAATAATCAAAATTGTTCTTCTCTTGCGTTATGTTGTGTACAACATCGGGAGAAATATTAGTAAATATTTATAACTGATAAATATTTACTAATATTTTAAGCAGTTATTTTTCGATCAAATTACCAAGTTTAACTCATATAAGTTGCATAAGCGATTTTGCTGTAATATTTACTTAATGTGGTGAATGTTTTAAGAAAATTAGTTTGCTTCAAGGGGAGAATACTTATATTAGATTTACAGAGAAAAATAAATATTCCTTCACAAATAGTTGGTTTTTTACATTACTTTGTAAATGAAGAGAAAATCAGCGAATGAATTTCACTAAACATGACAGTTTTTTATTCACCATGATCGGAAAGATAAGTAAAGAGAAAAATATTTAATGGCACAAAAACAAATATGTGAAAGAATGAAAAACTAAAATTAAAATTAAGTTTCAGAAACAAATTACCGAATTGTGTGAAATCTGTTTTAAATATAAAATATTAAAAACTAAGTGTAATTAATCTGCATGTTTTGAAATAAAATAAATTGTGCTATCATCAGAAACATTTGGATATACATCATAAAATAATGCTTAAGTATGTAAAATTGTTTATGACAGTAATTTTTAATGCAGATTATGAGCTAAAATGTCATTTGATAAATCTGGACATTTTGTCTAAATAAAATAATTTTCAGTTAAACTAAATAATATTAAAATAGAAAATATCATACTTTTTATGAGTCTTTGTTTTACTATATTTCCCGTTTATTTGTCTACAGCATTTTTTTTTCTCAATTTTGATTTTAAGGGTCTTGTTGTTCAATGCAGCCAAAAATGTTTAGTTGAGGAAAACCACTTATTTATTGATAAAAAAAGAAGAGCAAACATCAAGGAAATAGAAGCTCCTATCAAATTTTCATGTAATTAAAAATGTTTTACTTATTTATCTGAAAGCAGGTTCTAACATTTTCAAACTTGTTTCTTAGAAAATAATCCCCTCTTTTAAACCATATCTTAGCAGTTAGTTTCACATTACTGGTTGAAAAGAAAAGTAATTTATCAATTTTTAGACAAAAATTATAAACGATATGAATACCAATTTGACACTATCAGATATTCTTGAGTTCTGCTTGCAGCAGGAATATCAAATTACTTTAGTCTTCATGGTCTTGTAAGTGATACCACTTTTCTAAGCGTTGGGTCTCTTAAAATGTCTTAAAATGTTTTAACTTACTTTATTTTCCAGACGTACATTATTCTCCACTACAATCATTTCAAGAAAATTGACAATATTTTCTCTTCTAGGTAGTATTTCCTCTTTTATCATTAATTTACAGATATAATCTTCTTATAACATTTTCAGGTAAACTTAGACATTTTCCTTTATTTTGTTTTCAATGAATGAAGTCATGGGTATTTTATTCATTATGTAAAAAAATGAGATATATTTTAATATTTTATTCATTTTTTTTTAATTTAAACTAAAAAAAAATGAGAATTTTTTATTCACCTTTCAAATTGTTTGATGTTTAGATTTTCAAGGTGGACAGATTTTTCAAGTAGACTTCTAAACAAAATATGCACCACAATAGATTTTAATGGACAAAAGTTATTGAAGTACAAATATAAGATGTATAATTAGTAAAATAAAACAGGAGGTATTCAAAGTCATATTGGAAAAATACTACAAATTTGGCATAAACATGCAAGGAAATAATACATATCACTCTTTTGAATTTAAAGAAATTAGTATTACTTAAAATATTGTTTAATGCCCAATATGAAAATAATTCTATTTTCTAACACTGAATCATGATGTTTCTTATTTAGTATTGTTTCTCACGAAACAGCTTAGAATATTTAGGGACTTATTCGAGTGATATAAATTTTTATAATTGAATCTTTAAAACTAAAAGATTATAAATATTTTTAGAGCTGCAATACAATATACAAAATTAAAAATCTTAAGTTTTTAAATAAGTTTATTTCTGCGGCTAATTTATTATCAAGCAAAAACCAGTTTTCAGCAATCTAGAAAATGTTTTGTTTGATAATCTATACATGAAATATAGTGTTTCATCATTTTGCACAAACATTTCGGAATTAGGGAAGTCCTATTTTGTAGTCATAGAATCAATGTAGTTTCCCATATAATGCTATGCTGAGAAAAATTAACATAACAAATATTATATTTAATGGAATTTCTATAAAATGTGATTTTCTGATTAAAGTAGTTGGAAAGTCATACACTGTTCCAATGTACTGACGCAGGCACACCTGCAGAAAAGTTATACACATGACTATATAATTCAGTATATCCATGCTTAGTCTATTTCGATTAATTTAATTTGTTCTCAAGTTATTAGTTTTGAAATAGTAATATTTTACACGTATAAACTTTCAAAACATTACGAAACAATTTAGTAATGATTGAATATGCGTTACTTTTTTGATGGTGTATTAAAAGGGAAAATTAATTTACAAAGCACGGTATATGGCCATGTTCTGCAAACTTATCTTTCGTTAAATAGAAATTGTAAAATATTTTACATTCTACTTAACTTTTTTGAAACTTTGATCTAGTTTCCAACATTTCTTTAAAGATACAAATTATACAGACATTTTCGATATGTTAATTATACTAATGATTTCTCTTTGTTATTTTTTCAATCAATAAAATTCATAAAAGCAAGCACTTGTATTCTATTGTATGAACTGGTTGACTATAATAAAGTAGGTTCACATGTAATAAACGTCATTGAAAGACAATTCATCTGTGAATGATGATAATTGCTTCAACATTTCCTTTTATCTTTCTGATCTCTTTACAAATTACAATTGAAAATTTGTTACCCTTTTGTTAAAAATAGATACTTCTTTGGTTCTTCGTTGCTTCTTTTATTAAACACTATTTTAGCCAACCTCGTATGTAAAATAAAATAAAATTTTAATAATTATCGTAAACTTAGCAATGTAATTCAAACTGAATTTTATCTTAGTAATTAGGAAGAAGTCAGAATTACATTAAAGTACAAAACAGTATTTTTAAATACGCTTATAATAGACTAGATAATTAAAGGCGATATAGAAACATTTCAGAATATTTAATTATAAGTAAGTTTTCGATAAGTAACCATGTGTGTTCAATAAAATACTTTAATTGATTGGACAACTGAGTCTAATTTAATAGCACAAACATAATAGAATAAGACTAATTTTGGAAAACATATGGTTAATTTGTTATTTATTTTATTCCATAAAACTGTTTCTCAAAAATAATAATACACATGTGTTAGTATTTCCATGATATATAATAGTTATATATAATAAAAGTACAAATGTAATCTCAATATCCATACTGAGATAAATAGGTAATAATTTATATATTGATCTTTACAATTTATTGATTTTGAATTCATTTCTCTATCTTGTTACATTTTCATCCTAATTACTAAGTTACAAAAATAAGAAACTGTAGAGAATATCTCCGTAAATTATTATAATATACCATTTTAAGATCAATTTTAAGTACGCCTCTGTTGAGCAAAAAATTGCTTAAAGTAATCATTTTGAAATTGTTATCAAATTCTATAATAGCTATTTGTTATTTTAGGAATAGATAAAAATATTTCCTTTCCTTTTAATTCTTTCAAATCTTAGTACTTACACAAACTCAAGTCAATATGAAAGTGAGCACGCTTTACTTTTAAACTTAGAATTTCGTATTTGTGTATTTGAGTTTTGTGCGAAATAATAATGTCTAAATATTTATAATGGAATTATTTTCGTAATTGCTCTGCATGAATGAAAATTATCTTAGATATAATAAACAATTATGCTTTTGCTTTTTAACAATCCATATTTTGTTATTTAAAACTGAATTCCCCTTCGTAATCTTTCATGTACTCTTTTTTAAATACCATGGACTTCTAATGTAATTTACATAGTTTTAATAAAATATTATTCAGTTGAGTGTATTTAATTTTATGACAAATAGTAATTGAATACATTGATAGCATTTAAAGAATTTGCTAAATTTAAAATAATTAACTTAGTGAATTATTATAAAGTTAATCATTAAAATGTATTCAATATTATAAACTATAATTTTTGATAATAATATAAGCTCAAAATATTAGCTAAAATGTATTGATAATACAGTTAAATTGCAATATATCATATTAAGATAGATGTGCATATTTGATTATGTATTCAACTTTAAATTACATATAATTATTCTAATCACATATAAAATATTTTAGAAACGATGGATTTTACTAATGATTAAGGTATTTTTTAAAATGATATTTAAAATATTATTATGCTTAATATTTTATAAAGTAAAAATAAATAATTCAGTAAAAATATATTAGTTTAATAACAGAAATTTAAAAATATGCTGATAAATTCTCAAATAAATTTATAAAACTTAATAAAATGTATCATGAAGAAAAAATTACATTTCCTGAAAGGTTTGCAAATTTATTTAATTTTTAATGCTCTTGCAAATATATTAACGTATAGTAATATGTTTCTTTATGTATCAACATCATAATAATACATTCCTTTGAGCTAATTATGTAAAAAAAAAAAAAAAAAAAAAAAAAAAAAAACTACCTATAATTTTTTTTTATGTCAAACCTGTTTTCTTGCTAATAGGTTGGTTAAATTCTATTCTTTTTATATTTGCATTATTATACTCTATACTGTTTAAATATATGACAAAAAAAAACCTTTACTGGAATATTTATTATTAAAACAGATTTTTCACTATGAGAACTAATCTGAAACAACAGTCAGTTCTTCCGCAATGAAATCATGTAAATATGGTGATATTAAATTTATTATAGAGTTATAATCGTAAAGAACTACTAAATTTTAATTTTGTGAATCTAATTTGTATCACTAGATATAAATTTCCAAATTAATTTGTTTCACTATATAAATTTCTGCAAAAATAATACCTTAACAGCTTCTCATCTCAAAAATTCGAAATTAAAAAAAAAATAAAATAAAAAAAAATAAAAATAAAACACAGTTGTTGAAAGGCGTCACAGAATAATTTTAAAAGATACACATAATGGTTTTGATTAAAGTAAGAAAGGTTTCAAGAATTATATGGTTTATAAATATACATATCCTTTTTTATTTCTCTTCTTTTTTAAAGTTTTAGTCTACCCAATGAAGGCAGCTCTTTAGTGATAACGTTTTAAGTTGACGATTAGTATGTCTAATCACTCCATAATATTCCCAACGGCCATGCGTCATCTACATCTTTTCTCTCGAAGAAAAAATTGCCGAGTAGACAAACAGTTTCTTCTCACGAAACAACCTAATCAAAACACGCTGAATACTGGTTAAAAACAATGAAGATATTTGAGAATATGGTGTTTTACTAAATTCATTGAATTAAGCTCAATCTGAGCAAATATTTTGCAATCGTCACTTACTGAACTAATTATACTTTACACTTCAGTAACATTTTCAACTGGTTGAACAACATTTTCTACACAACAACAACTTGAAGATTAATCGATTCAAATCAGTAAGTCAGTGTAAGCTACATCTTGCTGACACAATCAAACATCTGACAAAAAAAAAAAAAAAAAAAAAAAAAAAAAAACTTTTTCAACTGGATTTTAAAAAAGTTTGAAGAAAGAAATAATGCTTTGCATATGATATTCTTTGCCTATGGTTTTACTGCCTTTCACAGTGAATACTGCAAAGTGCTTTCTTTAGCTAACTTTTCACTTTTCCTTGAAAATGTTTTACGATGGAGACATTTTATGCAACTGACTATACGGTAAATCATTCCAATGTTATTTGCGATTTTTTACGCTGTTTATGTATATATATATATATATATATATATATATATATATATATAATTAATAATAATTAATTAATAACGATTGCTTTTAACACATAAATATATTTTGAGATATTTTTGGAAAGAAATATGTATAAATAACAAGAAAATTAATAGTTAAATTAATTGTTTGTATGGCAGTTAACTTGAAGTAATAAGTGATATTATCTTATAATTAAAAAAGACATTAAATTCTTATATACAATAAAAGGGATAATCTTTTTATTTTTATTCATTAACATTGCTTAGTTATCACAAATATGTGCGTAGAGTTTGTTTCAAATAAATAATGTTTGATAAGTGAATCTCGAAGGAATTAGATATTAAATCTGTTCATAAAATTAATAAATTATCTTTTATTATACATATTTTAGTTTTTATGAGGTTCTCGGAATAATTAAGTAAAATTTTCTTTTTTAGCAATGAGTATTGGGTGAACAAAATTAATAGCAATGTGTTCTCAGTTATTTATGCGTTAATTAAAATTAAGACTACAAGCTGTTAGCAATTAGAGAAATAAACTTATAGATTTTTATCAATCATTTATGCTAATGTTTTGGTATATTATTTGGTGACACAAGCAATTAAATTTGATTTTCAAAATTTCTTTATCTAATTAAAGTTCTACAATAAATATTTATTTCAATTCGCACATCATTTTTGAAGAGTGATTTATAAGCTCCTTATGTGTAGATTCCATAGTTAAATTAGTCTTACACATATTTATGAAATGTTAATTTTCGATAATAAGGCTGAATTCAAATAATTTTTATTTATATTTAACATTGGTTTTATGAAATAGAAATTAAATATAGATTTATGCCTAATCTATTTGATACAAGGAAAAGGATTTACATTTAAAAAGAAGTTAAGTAATTAATTTGATCACGAATATCATATTTTTAAATGTGCAAATTTAAAGACATAAAAATGTAAAGAAAATGATCTTTCTGAACACTAATCTCTGTTTACATAATATTTGAATCACATCATGAGATATCTAAGGCTGACTGATATATATCCTTAAAAGCATAACGTGATATGGTATTCGACTTAATCTGAAGAAATGCAGTTCAAGTCAATAAACATGATTGATTCTGGGCTTAGAACTGAAACTGTATGTAAGAAAAGAAGAATGATTATGACTGCAGTTCAATGACTTGATGGCAATTTTCCTTTGAAAGATTAATGGTATTAAACATTAGTGAGTCACAAAAGTACTTTTAAATATTGTACTGAATAAATGTGATACTTGTAAATACAATACATTTTTTTTTTTGCCAAATGTAGACTAACTTTTAATGTTTTTGCTCAAGATATGCGTTATAAAAATTTTGCTTAAAATCACTCTAATATGGATTATTAAATGTGATATGGTAATGAACGTTTTTTATATAGATAAACTTTGCAAAACTTTAAATTTTCAATTGTTAACTATTGAATGAAGCAAAAAAAATCAAAGCAAATGACACACAAATTATTTGGTGAATAATTTTAAACTTGTTCCCGCTACATCTTACTGCAATTTTATAATTAAGAATAGCATGCATTAAAAGGTACTTTTTACTTAATCATGTATAGAGCATATGTTTGTTTAAACGCATGAAAATATAAGTGTTCACTACTATATAAATAAATTTAATTTCATTATGTACTATTTATGTATACATATAGCTCAGTTTAAAGCTTCAAATATATATATATATATATATCGTGCGTTTAAACAAACATATGCTCTATACATGA
>JAPDSC010086237.1:0-13281 GCA_026290005.1 Latrodectus geometricus | reverse complement strand
TATATATATATATATATATATATATATATATATATATATATATATATTGAGTGCAAATATATTTCCTGCATAATATGTTGGAATTTTTTACTTGGTATGAGGAATAAGCAAACGAGCTCACTGTTAAAGATTTTTTTAACACAAAAATCCCTTGTATAAAATTTAATAGCTTCATTCAAATGACAACGCTCTTTAATTAAAGTTAAAACTCTCAGAAACCAATTTTTAGAAAATATTTATAAAATAATTCAAAGTAAGGACTGATCTTAGTTTTATATTTTTCTTTCCACATGAAGTCAAACAACACCACTCTCAGAATTTGAGATTAATGTATAGATTATATTGTGAATTCTTCTTTAAGGATTAACATTTAGCCAATAGGTATAAAAAAAAGTTTGTTTAAAATATTGATATATAATGTTGCAAAATTGACAGAAGTTTGTTGAACTTCTGATTTTTTTCTTTATTTCTATCATGCGAAGTAAGTCACTTTGGGCGTCAAGTAATTTACCAATTAAGTTCAACCGAAAACTCCGATAGGATGTTCATGACGCATCATGTCAAAACAAGTCTTAATTAACTGACTGTTTGAAGGAACGAGAAGCTCTTCTCGAAACAAAAATAAAAAATTCTCGCCAGTAGTCTTCATACATCTCAAGTCTCTTTATTAATGGAATAGTCCAGCGAGACAAAGTTAATTAGAGTATTTCCTTTATGGCTGTCGCCACATGGGTGGAACATTCTAAGCACGAGGAGAATTTTTCCAGAAAGAATGTTATACATTCTAAAACATTGTTAAACTTTTAAATTTAAAAAGAATGCCAGCATAAGATCCGATATTTGAAAAAGAATATAAAATCAAATATCAATTCAATACAGATAATTAAATACATTTTATGTATTTTATCTGCATGTATCTGTATTTGAAAATATTGTAAATTTTTATTTACTAGTTTTCCGGAAATTTAATATATTTATTATTTGAAATAATTTAACCGGTGGTTTCTTCTAAAATATTTTATTAAATTTTTTAAATAATTTTCTTAAATTTCTTAACTAGATTCTTACATTAATAAGCCGTTAATTTCTTTTAACTGGTCAGCTTTATGAAATGATTTCATTTCTAGGTTAGAAAATTCTCTATGACATAACCTATAAAAATTTATAGAAAACGTACAATCTATATCAGTACTCATAAAGATGTATATGTATATATTGATTCTAAAATTCAATGTTTATAAAATCAAGATTCAGCTAAGCTAATATTGTGTGGACCAATCTTAATATTTTTCTCCTATTTCATTGGTTATATAATTTATAAATAATAATATCTGTTGCACTGTAATTTTAAACCTTAAATAAAGTATTTTCATATTTGAATTTAAACTATATTACATTATCCTGAAATACTGTTTCATTAGTGTTTTACATTGTCAATACAGTTCAATCCTATATAAATATTTATCTATATTATTAATTTATTTTGCGATCTTCAAGATACATTCAAAATATTGAAAGCTCAAACTTTTTCCATGGTTTAATATGTGTCTTTTGAATTTCACAAAATTTGTTCTTTAATTTAGAAAGTATAGTTGACATTATATATGCTATTTTTTAAAAAAGTTCCTTAGAATATATTGTGATATGTAATACATACGGAATTTAGGAAAGGAAACTGGTGCACTATTTTTCGGGATAAAATAATTTTAAGTATAATGAGCATATCTATTGAAAGCTAAACTCTCACCACCAGTTTTTTTTTAGTTAAGTAAACTGTAAAATTTATCTGCATTTATTTAATAAAGATAGGAAAAGTTCGGTGTGCAGTGGTGACTAGAATTAATATTTTATTTGCAGATTGATTGCACAAACTGATCTTACTCTCATTTTACTACTCAACAAAATATTTTTTGATCAGTTAGGCTATGTTTGCAGGGGAATTATTTTTCCTGATATATGGCACTATCATATAAGAAGGCTGTAGATAGCTTTCTTTTTCCAAAATTTAATAATTCTTTGCGAGCAATTAGTATTCTAAAAGAAAAAAAATAATTTAATGACTTTCGTAATAATGCATGTGAAAAGATTAATCTTAAATATCTGCGTCTTGTTCAGAACAAACGAGTCAGTCAGTTCAAGTGGCGCATTTTTGAGGAATTCCCTGGTCTGAAGAAAAGATTCTTAAAATTAACTCATTGATGACTGATGTATTTTTCACGTTATCAGAAAATGAAGACATTTGTAACATTGTAATCAATTATTTTTTGAACACATTACCATAAATAGATCTTGGGTTATTCAACTATCAATAAGCTGCTTTTGTTTTATTAAGTAGTATCTTTTAAGGCGCAATGTTTTTCCAGAATCTCTGTTATTTACTATTTTTTTCTTCTAGGTGATATAATATTTATCCTTTTAATATGAACTTAACTTAGATGAGGGGTTTCTCGATGAATATTCAGTATTAATCATTGCAACATTGAAACATGTATCAAATACGAGCTATCTTTTACTACAATGTATTTAACTTCATTTTACAAGAACATCAAAATTTTATGAAAAACATGATATGATTTTTCGAATTTTGTTTTTTCTCATATTCAAATTTGTTTTATGAAATGCATAATAATTATACAAATATTTATATAATTACATGCATTTTCTTGGATGAACCGCATGTTATTTACAAGCATGATATAATTTACAAGAACAGAATTATTTTCAGTTATATTATCTAACTTTTCTACAATATTACAAAAATTTAATTTCCAGTTTTGATGCCATGCAAAGGATTTGAAATGTGTCGTGACGAGGAAAATTATTTTCATTGGCTAAGACATTATTCTAACATTAATCCCTGAAATCATCGCTTGCCGAGGGATGAAATAGTTATCAAAAAGAACTCTGAGTGTAAATATATTTTGATTTATATGCTAGGATTTAATTATAATTTCGAGAGCTTAATATCAATAGATAATACGAAATAATTTTGATTTTTACCTTTACTTTCATGAAAATAAATAATTAATAGATTCAAACATTTATGATAAGCACAAATTGAAAATTCAAAATTTTAATTCTGGGTCTTGCTACATGTTGTTTTATTTGAAACTGAAAATATCTTCAACAAATTTATAAAGGAAAATGGGAATAGTACAGAAATCATTTTGTAGGCAAAATTATAGAATTTAAATATGATTAAAATGTAATAAATATAATTAAATAATACGAATATAAATTAAAATGTAATTTTTCAGTTGTGAAATTTTTTCTCTTAAAAAGACTGCTTTTTAATGCATAAATTTATTATAATATCAAAATTTTTCTACACAGAACTTATGGCAATTTTTAATAGTACTTTAGATTCAACAAGGACTATAGATTCAACAAGGGTATTTTCTGACATAATTTGATAAATATTAGAATTTATGATTAGCGTCATACGATGGCATAAATTATGAAGATCTAAGCTTCTTCTAGAGGGTGATTCGATAACTATTCAGGTCTCGTTATCAGCTTCCTAATAAAAAAAAATGCAAATGAAATCAAAAACATCAAAACAAGCCACCATAAAAATCAGGGCTTTTTTGACAAACACTACAGAAGAATAAACAATAATTTACCATATTATAAATGAATTAACTTTGTTTTGAAATACTAATGTACATATAGATGGGGATGTGTTTTCAATACATTTTACAAAAAAATATGTATTTATAAATTTGAATTTTAAAAACTTTTATATATTATACAATTATTGTAAATTATTATTTTTAAGTTTTCATTTTTAATAAATTATAAGTCCGGAAATTCCATAAGATTTATCTGTAATTCAGCTTTTTACTTGAAAACACACCTTCACTGTTTATAGTCCCATTTTCCGAAATATGTCTCTTTAACACTATCCTTGAAGTAAGTCAGTTAACTATTCGTTGATTGGTTTCTCTTAAATCATTCTTGTTTCCCAGGCAACCATTTACGAATCACTTGAAACGACCACTTTCCATTTCCTGACTCTACTCTATTGTTTTCCACCATTTCTAAAGGAAACAGATTGTGCCTGTACTTAGAATTAAATGAATAAAAGATTGAAGTAAACATTGTCTTACACATAATCATTAGACTTTTTATTCAAAAGCAACATAATAAATTCATAAATCAAACTTTTAGAAAATGCCTAACTTAAATACAATCTTTATCTGAATTATTGGAAATTTTGTGATCGATTGATTTTTAAAACATTCTTATTGGAATAATATTACTCATCATATTTTCTATTGGAGAAAAGAAATATTGGAAATAAGTGGAAATTCATGAGATTTTATTATTTGATTAGAATGTCTGCAAAAAACTTTATGTAAGTATGCTTTCATTCGTATTAAATTTGCGAAAAAAAATTTCAGATGGATTTTGCGATGTCACTCATTAAAATAATTGTTGATTAAATAAAACTATCATAACCAAAATATAACTGTTAATTATAGTTTTATTATGTGTTTTTGATAAGAAATGTCCTCGATAAAAACATGCATTTGACATTTCTCAGATGTTAAAAAATTTAGATTTTTAGTTTTCCAATCGGAAAATTATTTGTATGCAGTTCTCACAAAAGAATAAATAAAATTAAAGTGTTTTTTAATTGATTAAATACCAAGAATTTTTGTATTCTCTTGTATTGATATTGAATTATTCGATACTAAAAAAAAAAGTGTAGACAATTAAGGAATTTAACTTTAACACCACCTTAAAATCCTCACCTTCAATTGAGTTAATATATTGTTCATATATAACCTTCAATATATATAACCTTCAATCGAGTTAATATGTTGTTAATAAATAATGAAGCCACCAACATTAGCTCTGATCAATATCAGATATTTACATATTGTTATAGACTTAAAGCACTTCATTTTACTGAATAGACAAAGTTTCAATTGCAGCAAACATTCACAAGACATGAACGTTATATTTCTGCTTTGTGCAAGCATCACTTTTAAAACACATAATTTGTAGCTAAAGATAAAACAGGTTGACATCAAGAAGATATTAATTATTAGGCTTTTTGAATTCATTTGATATATACATATATGAGGGTGTATGAGATAGTCTGAATCATACCAAGTAATTGGAAGGAAGACATAATATCTGAGAAATTTCTACCAAAGATAATTAGAAGATATTTAAAAGAACGTGGTAATAAGATGTAAATCAATAATGACAAAATTAATATATAGTTTGAATAAGAATGAGTATTTTAATGGCTAGTGAAGCCGAAATACGAGTATTTATGGGAAATAGCATAAAGGAAAACTCTGTGTGAAAATAAAATTTTTATTATTTACTAAGAACAACTATAAATAATCACTAGATAAAATAATGAATGAAAAAGTATATGACAAAATAAAAATAACTTGGTGAGAAATATAAAAAAAAGATGAAAATTCAGTTAAGTGGAAAAATGTTTGTTACACTGCATTTGCGTTTCCCCGTAAAGCACCGAAAGGGCGACAAAAGGCAGTCTGGCAAGTGAATTGAAAATGACGTAACCCATGATTGACATAAAAAGCACACATTGTGACATCATCTCTTTTATATCCCAAAAATACCGGTTTTGATTTTGCATGCACGCCAAATTGACCACAAAAGCGTTTTAACTGATGATCGGAACAAATAACGGATTTTATGTTTATTTTTTTATCTTTTTTTCCATTGTTAATTAAAAGAATGTGTATTTGAAACCTTATTGATGTTTTCGAATTGCAGAATAAGTGGAGTTATAGATTTGTATGTTTATTTTTCTCTAAGAGGTGATAAAAATTAATTAATCAGATGGGGAGAAAAGCAATTGCGTAAAGGATGCTTTTCAATTTCAACGTAGGAGGAGCGTCCAATTATCGTTTTACTTAGACAGGGGAACAATACAGTTCCGCCTGACAGTAAATAGACAGTTCAAGACCACGAAGCTTTCTTTTCATCCTGGCATCTTGATCTGAAAAGGATACAAAGTTATTTTTTAACATGAACAAAATCATCAGAAATATACTGATTGCTGTGGGCGTAATCGTATGTATAACTTTTTTCATTACCGAATGTTAACATTTTATGAATTCAGATTAGCTTAAATATTTCAAATAAGTAATATATTTTTCATAAATATTAATTTAATATTGAATTACATTGATAAATAGTTTTATTGAGTGTTTCATTATATCTACTTTCTCATTTAGAGATTTCTTTTTGAATGAATTTGCCTTTAAAATTACCACAATAATGAATTGTAAGATTAAAATCTTATATTTGCTAGAAATGCAAAAACCAAGTTGTTGCTGATATAAAAGAATATGCAAAGTTAAAAAAAAGTATGCTTCATACTAATTGTTTCTTTACAATTTATATCTATGTGACATTTTGTATACTTTTGTTTTCCTCTAATAAATTTTATTTATGGTTAGTATTATGAAATTTAAGTGAATTATAATTCAAAACATTTCTATATTAGTATTTATAATTACTATGTAATATAAATTTCTAATATAAAACTGGTATAAAAAATAACAATAATTAATAAATAATAATTTCTAATATAAAAAATTTCTAAAATAAAATTACGCAATATAAAAACTGTTTGGTTCCTTATAAGAGGTAAGAAACAGCAAGAGAACTTTATATGTTTGTAAAACTTTTTATTTTTTAGAAATTATCTTCTTATAAAATAAAATAAATAAAAGATAATAAATAAATAAATCATTGTTTATACGAAAAGGAAATAAAATTGGAAACTTGTCTTCATGTCTACAGAATTTCCTGAAATAACCTTAATTTCACATATATTTTAAGACATATTCCACAATCGATATTCTTTATTGAACAGGAACAAAAAGTAGATAATTTTATGAGAATCAGGTTTAAATTTAAATCGAATAGCTTCTATCCCTATACATTAGCAAAATGATGCAGAAAAATATTAAATAGCAATTAAGATAAATCTTACTTACATAATTTTACTCAAACTTTCAAAAAAATAGAAGAATGATCTAATATTGTTTAAATATTTTATTTCATGAGTATTCGTCGTAGAGTTCACACATAAGAGTCTCAAAGGTTTTTTTCCTGAATTTCAATTTAAGTTTAATTGCAAAAAATAACGAAGGACAAACAGCGTATCATATTTGAAATAAAGTTATCGTAAAAATAATTTATTTTATAAAAATTTCATTATAATATAAATTATAATTATAAAACAAATATATGCATACATTAAAACAATAAAAATATGCTAACAAATTTAGATAAAAACATTTTCATGTAAATTATAATAGATTCGAAGGCTCGTTTAGGATAATGTATGCAAAAATACAAGCAATTTCCTTATATACTATTTAATATTTAAAAAATTTATTTTAAAGGATTCTTCGAAAGGAATTAAATTGTAAATTATTTTAAAGAGCAATAAAACATTTAGAGAAAATTGTAAGCATATTAGGAAACATTTCAGATATTTATATGTTTTTTCTAAATTCGAGCATAATAATATTATTTTTCAACTTTATTAAAAACAAAAATTATGATGATGAGAAAAATATTAAAACTTACATTTTTATTCAAAATTAAAATTTTATCCTCAGAAATTTTTAAATATTTAAAGTATAAAATTTTTTATACAATCGAAGATAACTATACATTTTATCATTTCAAAAAAATGAAGTATCAGTTATAATATGAGAGAATATATATATATATATATATATATATATATATATATATATATATATATATATATATATATATATATATATATATATTGTTACAATTCCGTATGAAAATCACTAACAATGTATCTTACAGAAACAACCCATTTTTCAAAAATTTACAAATTCAAATTTTAATATGATATTAACAGGGAAAAGTTATATATAAGTCGTTTTAAAATATTTAATTATAAAACATTTTAATCGAATCATATGTGCAAATACTTATTCTTTATTTTTAATAATGGCATTGAGAATTGAATCGTTTAACAACTAAATTCTTTTCTAAATTATTTTATGATATTCATAGTGCATTGCTTTCCAAACAGACATATCATAAAGATTGTAATTTTGCTGATATGAAGAGAAAACAAGAAAATATCCCAGTAAATACTGCTAAGAATTTTCATTTAATAATACTGCTTTGTTTATAAAACGTTTTTCACGAAAAATAATTTTCAAAGTTTCAAGAAGAAACCATTTTCAATAAAAGAAAATGTTCATTGTAATACGATAGTTACTGAGATACCTAAAGTTGAATGAATACAAGTTAATGAAATAAATTTTATATTTACGTTACCTCTGAGAAATAGTCTATTTTAACTTGATACATTTTAGTAATATCTGAAAACGATCTTTGTGAAATTAGCATGACTGGATAATAATTTTCAAATTTATTAAAACTACAAAGGACTTCCTGCAGGATCTTCACAGGATTTCCTGAGAAAGAAAAACGGTAGGAAAAGAAGATTGATTTAAGAAATTCCTATAAAACGTTTAAAAATAATTTGTATCAATTATCTGTCATACATAAAATATGATGAAATATTGTAATTTTCAACCGCATTTAATCACATAAAAGTTTTCAAAATAACTGCTTAATGCGCACTACAGCGCAAATCTCAAATAATTAATCAAAAAATAAATGGGGCACTGAATCCAAATATAAAATTGTGTCCTTAGATTGTCAGATTTATTTTTTTCAAAGAAAATAAAAATGTGAATTAAAAAAGAACAAACATTTTCAACTTGTATTTGGAATTTTTAAAATTAGAAAATTAAATTTCAAGTAGATGTATTTTTACACTTAAATTATTTTCAATTATTCCGAAAATTTTCACTATTCTGGTAGTTATGATATTTAGTAAAGAGATTCAAACAAAAAACAAAGATATTTTCAGAAATTTAATTTTGGATCTGGTGGTCTTATTGTTTGGAAATTATTCTTCCATTGATGTATTATACCAGAGTTAGTTTTCAATTCATCTGGACTGAATAATGATAGAGATTAAATGAACTCTTCAAAAGAATCTGATACTATGTGCGTGATGATTTTATGATATTTTCTAAGTAAGTCAACAAATATAAACATTAACATTAATTGCGGAAAACATTAATTGGTTTCATTTAAAAAAAACTGAAACTTTGAAATTACCATCATGTTTCAAATTAATAGGTCTCATGGTAAATTTATAGAAATATTAACTAGAATGTATGCCTATCAATTATCAAGAGTTTTGATCGTAGAATTTTGAAATGATGGAAATTAGTAAAAGGCTTAAGAAAATTTAGTAGAAATCAACTAAGATAAAACGTTTGACGTTATAAACAGTAACGAGTGATAATTTATGAAAATCTAATAAATGTTTAAAATTATTGCAATTTAAAGATATTAACTATCATTTATCAATATTTTTACTCCATTTAATATTATTTCCTTCCTTTTTAGCGTATTAAATTAATATGTCAATAAGATATTTTGTATCCTACAACAAATATAAGTCAAATTAATTTCAAATAATTCATTGAGTTTTTGTTTCTTTGAATTATTGGATGATTCATAAAAATGAAAACAACGTACTCGAAGAAAATTATATGGAACATAATTTAATTTAGATTTTTAATTAGACTAAACCACTTTTCATATTATATACGACATGAAATGTTTCTATAATCACATAGAAATAAAATACCTCAATAAAAGTATAAATTTCTAAAAATTTATTACTTACATCCTAAAACTTTAAAATGTGTGTTACCGGAAGTTCTTAATATCAATTAAAATATAATCTCACCATATCCATTTTATTAACATTAGTTTTTTCCTAATAATATTTCGAGAAATTCCCCATAAAACCGTGACTTGCATAAACTTTTATACAATCATTATTTGCATGTTACATATCCAATATTTGTATGATTGTTATAACATTTGCAATTTTAGAAGAATGGGCTAAACAAATTCTTTTTTGTGCAGATTTCTGATGTGACTTTGAAAGAGCATCAGAAATATGTCTGGAACATGATTTGTAGGAACTTTTAAAGCTGTGAATTATTTGTAAGAATATGTCTGTCCTCCAACGTTATTTTCTTTTGCGGAACAGGAAGTTGTTAAAAAATGATAAATATTAAATTTGACATTTATATTACATATAAATATGGTAATGAAATCTATTGCAATATTAAATAAAAAATACTTTTCAGAAACCAAAAGAATACACACACACACACACACACACACACACACACATATATATATATATATATATATATATATAAAGTCAATTACTTATCCATTCTAAATAATTCCCAAAATTATTTTTACTCAAAATTACTTCTAATATAAATTCAAATACTAGTTTCATTGAGTATATAAATTAATGAATATTTTAGATATAAATTTTATTTTAAAATATTTTTCTCCTAAATCTATTTTGGAATAAATTAACGGGGTGTTTTAAATTTTCTGTATTAAAAAATCAATATTTTATGTACCATAAACATATTTTAGATCGTAAGTCTTTAATGTGGTATCATAAGATTTCAAATGACTGCCAATAGTTATCATGGATTACTAGAATTTTCGTTGATTTTATATCAATGATTAAAAGCAGTTTCTCTTTTTTTTAAAAAAAAAATTCTTTGCAACCACTTCAAAAGTTACAGATTATTTTTTGACACCTATACTTAGAATAATCTTGAAGAAAGATGTAAATGGTATTATCAATTAATAATTTGAAGAAAAACTTTGGAATAATACTATTAGATGATATACTATTTTACTTTTATCTTCTAAATAAGTGCTGTTTTGTTTATTATTTAGTTTCAGAGAAAAGTGAACTTGACAAAACAAAGGTATTGAATCTGTGAAAAATATTCACATTTTTTTATTTGGAAGTTATTGATCACGAAACTTAAGTCAATAAATTTTATTATTCTTCGGTTGTTCACCTGAGAAAAAACTTTGATTGGTTCTCGTGAAAGTTATCGCTTCTTAGAATACATGGAAATGTTTGGAACATAACCTCTTCATACCTTATAATATCATTCCAGTTGCTATTCAAATATACAATAAATATTTAATCATGCAACCAAGTATCATGATTATGTAATTTCTCTTCGAATTTGATTGAGTACAATAAATAAGAAATTTACTTTATATGATTCTCAACCAAACTATTTGTTTTTGTGATTCATTCATGAAAGATATATGTTATTTTTTTAGAAAAGAGAGAATTGTTATTCATAGTTCAAGCGATAACTCTTACAGGAAAACTTGTTATGGAATAAATATAAATATTTTGATTCAAATTTTGAATGATATCGAAGAAAAAAAATAAATTTCAGAGCAATCATTAAGATAAGAATTGAACTAGGCAAAGGCCATAAGATTAAAAGTGTTCTATTGTGAAGAAAAAAACTTAAAGTAAATTTACTTCCAGTAGTACTTTAATTCTGAAAGGGTCAACGTAAAATGTTTCAAGAAAAATATTAAGGAAAAAGAAAAGTGAGAAGTGAAATCTGATATGGAAGACTTAGATTAAATTATAGAAAGAATTAAAAGGAAATTTGATTATCGGCCTCTAACTAAAAGACCAATTATTTTATTTGCCATGAAAAGCCATCTATAACCACAAATAAGACATTTTTTAGAAGAATGAAGAAATATACTTTTAATGATGATTTGAATAATAATATTCGATTATCATCCACTAGCCTTTAAACTGTCATTTTTCTAAATTGAAAATGAAGAGATCTTAATAACTGACTAATTTATGCAAGATTCAAGAATAAACATCTAAGTTAAAATTCAATGAGGGAGTTTCATTTCTCTATTATTTATAAAACGTAGTTTTCTTTAATCAAAATAATGACATTAATTGTGTATAAGGCACGATAAAATTATTTTTTAGTTTTACAATATCACTGTGGGATAGATTACTGCCTAAATTTTAGTCATATGATGAATATTTCGAAATTACTAATTGTCAAGTGTATGCTGATGATAACTGATGCTGAAGGTAACTTTGTTTTACAATGGCACGGAATTGAAATCAACTATGATACTAATATAATTTGATCTGCATGCGCAGCAAATCAAAAAATTAGTTTCTTCAATAAAAAAAATTATGATTATAAAAACTTTAATAACTTTAATATTTTTATTAATTTTATATTATCTAAATTTATTGGGCAATATTTTTTAACCACTTTATTTTTACTATTTAAAAAATCCTGATTGCAATAAATTATCACTTCTTGTTGTTTGTTGTCACAAAATAAGTAAAATTACATGCTAATATAATCAATTGTTATTAAAAAAATAAACAACTACATTTTTTAATCAATTTAAATTATTTGCTTCATTTGAATTTCTAATTTATTGTGAATATTGATATGATATCGATTAATAATATAAATATATATGTTTGATTTTTACTATGGGTGTAAATGTTTGCATTGACTTGGAATCCACTTAAATTTGTAGTTTCCTGTCAAAATTATCCCTTGTGTACAAAAAGCGGCAAAACAACGCCAAAAATTTTGGAAAAACATATACTATCTCTTGTAAATAGTCTTCACATAAAAATTATGGCAATTTTTGTTGGGTAGTCTAACACCTTTCAAAAGTCTTATTTATACTATCCAGAACACAGTATGAAAACATGACAGCTCATTGAATAATTAGAATTTATTGCTTCATGTGTAAAAAAATTCTCGTGTGAACTTTATCGTTTTCAGAGTGATGAGAATTTCATAATAATATTTTCTTTTGAAAAATAAAGTTAAAAACAACATTATATCTTATTTCTATTATTATCTTATTTCTTTTATTAAAGAGAATTTTAGATTATTATATGTCATAATTCAATTGTGGCTCATACCTAACACATCAAGATTGATGGATGTTATTTGAAGCCATTACTGCATACATTTGTCTGGATAACATGTCACTCAAAAAAGTATAGAATGGGCCCAAGTGATTTCTATTGAAAGATTAAATAAGATTACAGTTTTTTTTTAATCAAAAGTTCTAGTAGATAAACACAATGATGTCTTGTCTTAATACATTTTACTACAAATATATATCTGAGTGACTAATTTAATTAGATTATGGAAAAAATTGTTTCTGCGTGGACAATGTAGTATCATGAACTTTTAGTTTGGGGATCATTTCAGAAATTACTCCTAATGTTTCAGTATTGACAACAGGCCTACAATATTATCTTAAAAGAAGAGCATTAGAAATGTT
>JAPDSC010086235.1:0-38292 GCA_026290005.1 Latrodectus geometricus | reverse complement strand
ATATGTACCTGAAAATTTGGAATGCATTAGTTTTCTAACTTGAAGCCGGATATTTACATATCAGTTTATTGCAGCCTACATATTAATAAACATGTTTAATACTTAAAAAGAATTATACTTAAGATAAGAATAACTTTATGAACTTAAAAATTCCACGGAAAAAAAGTTAATTATTTTCTTTTTCACGTTTTATAAATTACTCGGAGAATCTCAATGTGGCTTTGTGTTTTTAGTTTTAATGTTATTCCTGAAATCTTAAGAGGATCATCTAATGCGAAACTACTTTTATTTTATACAATGAATTAAAAATATTTTCTTAAACTATCCCAAGGGATTGATGATCTTTGGTTTTTTGAGATTAAAATTTTAATTAGAGCTTAATTTTTTACGCATTACATGCACAAGTTGCATTTAAATAAGAAAAAAACATTTTATCAATAAATCATGAAAGACAAAGCAAATAAACTGTTTCAAGGGAGATATAGTTTTAATATTATTTCCTACTCTTGTATAGATATTTTTTTAATATACTTTATTTAACTTAAGCATAATTAAAAAAAATGGTATGGTTTTCTTTGAAATCTGATTAAATTAGATTTATTAAGATACAGAAAAGGTTTTGTACAAGAAATTTTATTCTTAATTTAAAAATTTAAATTATATGCATGTGTATTGTGTACCGAATTAATAAGCACATCGTTAAGTAGAGCAATTTTCTTATATAATATTTCATTATATATTGTAATTTTGGAAACATTTCCCTAAATAATAAAATATGCAAATTTAAATTGCATTTGAGAGATGAATAAATTGTATTACTCTTGTACATTTTACTTAGTATTTGCTTTCTTTATGTTTATTTTACATATGTCTTATTTTATCACTCCTTATTTCTTTTAGTATAGCAGAAAATGAAAGACAATCAATTCGCATGTGCTATTTGAAACCCACTTTCACCAGATAAATTATTTTGTACATGAATATTTATAAAAATATCATTATATAAAGTTTATATTCAAAAAATGCTATTTTTGTACTTCTACAAATTCTTTACAGTATCCATAATATTTGTCACATAAAATCCCTAACTCGTAATATGAAATGTAATAAAAGTTTATACCTTTTTCTTTAAGAAATGGGTTTTTATTGCTTATATGCATGGCTGTTATCATAAAGTACGCCATTGCTACATGGGTTCTTGGGCAGTTATTGGGGATATTTGTTGATGTCAGATTTCTGTGATTTCAATAGTTTTACTATTGCTAATTTAGAACTGATTATTATAATTAATGAAGCTTATTTATCAGTTGATAAACTGCATGATGGGAAAAACGGAATGACATAAGATCTTTATAAAATGCAAAAGAAGTTACTTATAAGATAATGATGATTTATTAAACTTGTGTTTAAGATAATGATGATTTATTAAACTTAAAAAAATTTAAAGTTGTCAAATGTAACCAAGAAAGAACTAAGTTACTAGAACTAGGTAACTAGGAACCTGTTAGTTCAATTTTTTCAAAGTGATGAACTCAAGATATAAAACTGTTTACTTACATGCAGTTGCAATTATATAATGATTATAGATATACATTTTACTATCAAAACTATAAGACGAAATTAATACAGTATAATTCTCTAAAAAGAAACTAGCAGAAATTGTATACCATTTAAATGACATTTTTCTATGTTTAAGGTTCACAGTAAACTTCAAAGTGACAATGATCTCGTGTTCAGTAATCTCATCGTGATTGAAGCTTGTGCACTTTGGCTGGATTTGAAAATTGTACATTGTAAAGCTAGGCACAGCTAAACTCCAAGTTGTTCAATGTGCAATAAGAAGTTGAAAACACTGCTAAATTCTTGATTGGAAAGCAATAGATCTAGTAAAAGTTCCGAAGGAATATGTTATGTACAACTTATGATAAACATGCCATTTCATTAACGTATCAAGTATACTTTTTATGAAACAATGATTTGGATATCCTTAAAAGTAAATTTTAGAACATTTTCTTTCTCAAATGACTCCATCAAATATATTTTAACTGAAGAAGAAATTAAGGCTTAAGAAAGAAACATTTGACGATGCTTCAGATTAAATCAACTGTGAAGTAGAAGATGATTCTAATGCGAAAATTAATAATCAGTTGCTAAATGATTGTTTACTTGCAGATAAATTTGGTAATTAAATGTGAGAATGAGAAAGTGATCCACATTTTAACAAGCCACACATTTTAACTAGGTAGGCGCACGTAAGATAATATTGAAAAAGTGCTAAAGAAAATTACAATTTGCAGGCAAAAAAAAAGTTTGAAATTTGAAAATTTCTTTTTTCAATAATGGTGGCAAGTGAAAAACGGAATAATTATCGATTATATTAAAATTCCAAAAACTGAGACATTTATTAGATTACCTAAACAAGTAATGTTTCCCGAGTGGTATGCCATAATAAGTTTCTAATTTCTTAATGCTTTTATTTGATTTTCAAGATCAATAATAATCACTTCAAGATAATGTTAGAAAATAATCTTTCTGAAGTCAGTGATATAAACAAATTGTTTGGAAGATATTCAAATTTAGTAAATGCCAACGTAAAAATTTGTTGAAATGTAATTCTAAATATTATTATTGACTAATGCAACTTTGTCATCGTTTCTCAAATTTTAGTATTCGCGTCCCAGTTTTCAATCATAATTTTCACCGCGTTCTCCTAAAAATTTCCTAAACCTAAAATCTTTTAGTTAAAGCCAAGCCCCGTAATTAAATATGAAAAGAAATAAAGATTTTTGTTATGCATCTAAAAAAAGGTGAATATTTTTCAAACTATGGAATAATTTTCATGGAACTCTTATATTTAATACTTTCCTAAATTTAATTCTAGATAATCATATTTTAATAATAACACATATTGAATATTTACTTTAAGTTCTTTATAATTAACTGGTATGCTTTTTGATGCACGAATATATTTGAGGAATATTTTAAATTTTTGGAAACATGTCCAAAAAGTAAATATTTTAAATTATATGCATTTCATATTCATTATTCTATACATTTACTCCTAATTTAGATAGACAATTTCAGGCATTGAATTTAAGTTTGCTATTTAAATATTGTATACTTGTCTTCATACATTTATTTCAATTTTTTTGTAATTTCATTTTGTACATACATTCTTCTCGAGCTTTATATGTATGTCTTTAACATTTGTTAAGGAAATAAAATAAAGAAAATTATTTTATTGGTGTTTATACCTTTAAAGTTGGTACAAACATAAAATAATGGACGTTCAATTTTTATTGGTCATAAGGTGAGATTTTGACATTGAAGTTCCAGTCATTCAGATGGTGATAAACAATCCTGGAAATTTTATTGATATTTTTATTACATCCTGCCTTGTTGTTAGGGAGATTGTAAAATGGTTATCACTATACTCACAGTTAGTTGTGATTCAGAAATAGGGAGTATAAAGTATTTAATATAAAAGTAATTCATACCATGTATTATACTGGATATAAAGTAAAATTGTAATAGAAAAATGCTAATGTAAATTACCTACTTTCGTCAAACTGCTAACAAAATCCAAACTGTTTTATTTATGTAACTTTACGCAAGTAATTGTGATTATTCATATAATATTTATTAGTAAATTCTTCATTTTTAAATTAATATAACAATTATTAAGAAAAGTACGTATTTAAATATCTATATAAAAGTTCTTGAAATAAAACAACACCACATTTCTCTGAAAATAGTTATTAAAACAGTAACAAGGGTACACACATAATATAAGAGCAGTTACAAATGTACAACAGCAACAGCTCTTTTTGTTATTGTTGCCATTCGATAATAATTTAATATTTGTTCTCAATTTGTCTGATAAAACAGTTCCGTTTTATCCTCCATCTCTTTCTCATATACGACAATTGTTTACATCAATTAAAAGTTCTTCATTTTAGACTTGTTGAGAAAAAAGTATGATTTTATGAAATATCATGGGAGACAAAATCTATTAATTTAAATGACATTTTGATTTTATTCTCAATAATGCATGTTTCCACTTCCACTATTCCAATTTAATAATAATAAATATCCCTTCGAGTGACTTTTTTTTCAATCCCTTTGAGTGACATATTTACGTTACTGGTAAACATCAATAAATGTAAACTATGTTTTTATAAGAATTATAATTTACAAAATTTGACATAAAAGTATACTTAAAATACTTGCCATATCTTAAATTTATAAATTCCAAAAAATACTTATGATGCAGGATTGATAATTAATTTTTGATATAGTTTGACATTATATAAATATATCCAGAATTAACTAACAATCCTGCATTATAATTTACTCATATATTTGTTTAACACATTTCAAGATGTAAACAAATCTTTTATTTTATAATCTAAAATTTAATCTAAATTTTAAACAAGTCTAAAACAAAATATTGTGAGAAAAATAATTATAGATAAAAATGGCTAATTTATATCAGAACTTTTTCAATTTTAGCTCCTAAAGCAAAATAGAAAAAAAATTGTAATAATATATTAAGCTTGTTTTTATTTAAGGGATTACAACAAAATAAAATACGTTTACATTTATAAGGAGAGAAACTAGTAGTGCTGCATCAAACTAAAATCAAAACAAAGTTTTTCTAAATGTTTTCAGATTGTCGTTGGTTCTGGATTAAACAAGTAAAGAAATAGGAAAAGTAAGTAAGAAAAACATAAAACAAGTAAGAAGCATACAAAGTAAGAAAAGTTGTCAAAAATTACAAAATCTATTTTAAATATTATGAAGAAAACCTTTATAATATGAGATTGCAAACTGTTATACACAATGCCATCAATTTACAGATCTAAAGGAAGACAATCATACAGCCACGTATTGAAATTCACAATTGTTTTTCAAAAAAATTTGGAATAAGAAACGGGAATGAAATCCATACTCCGTATTGATAATATTGCTAAATATATTAAGTATTTCTAAGGCATTTTTATGCTTTTGGATTATTAAAATCGGCATTATCCAAAAACCAATCTACAAAGATTTATAGAATTCAGAAAACACTTTAAAAGATAAAAAATGGAATAAAGTATCTTTTTTAACCCCTTGCCTGCCGCGGGCGTATATATACACCGCGCAAAGCCGATGTGTTAACTGCCCCGTATATATACGGCTTTCGGAAATACGGTTTTCTGCAATACTCTGCTATAAGTAAAGCTTGAACCATGGCTTTGGAATGCAATAGAATGTGCTTGACATTGTTTAAAATATCTGTTGTGATGATGTTACATCTATTTCAAGCTCGCCTCTTCTTTTCCACCGATACACCGCATAACTGCGATCGCCTGTGTGAAAACGGTGGCACTGGGGAGCGAATCTCGTAAGTTTTCCTTGGCAGTTAAGGGGTTAATATTACAAAAACACTTTTAATATAGAATTTATAATATAAACTTTACATTGTAGAATAATTATTAAAAACAATGGGTATCTAACTAAACATTTAAAAAACGAAATATGAATGTGTTTTTTTTTTCTTTTATTCTATCTAAATAATCTAAAAAGGTGTCAACAGCTCTTGCATTCTAAGAAAGTTTTATGTCTACAAATTGTTGTCCATTTATAATTATTTGTTTTTAATTAAACTAAAGTCAATATATTACTAAAAATGAATAGCTTGCAAATCTCTGTGAGCTTTAAAAAAATAATTTAGAATTTTTCAGAGAGATACATTTGACATGGTCTTTCAACTACTCGATTCAAGTGAAATCCTTGATTTATATCAAAAATGTATCTTATATTTTATCAGCTTAAAGACAAACATCCAGTATCTAAGAAGAAATGTATTCAATTAAAATATTTTAATAATTTTAAAACATTATACTCGCTGAGAAAAATCAACTTTCATTCATTGGAACTTAATGAAAATTTAATGCTTAATTTTGATACAGAAAATAGAATAAAATAGCACAAAGTAAATAAAAGTAGGGATTACTATAAGAAATCAGATATAGTGCAGTTTATATAGCTCAGTTTATATAGCTGAAAAAAATTAATGCATTAAAAGTAACTAGTTTAAGAGTTAATTGTTAAAAAATTGAAATTTTCAATAAAAATACAAACTTTTCTAATTCAAAATTCAAATTTACACTTTTATAAAAATTTATAAGTTAATGCAATTTAAAAAATGTATATTAATACAATACATTAATTTAATTATTAGAAATTTCACATAAGTAAACGAATCTGGATTCCTTGATGTAACGTTTAAAAAAGTGCATGATAAAACAGAAGTGAGAGAAACATTTCTGAGTGAGTTATACTATATATACTAAAAGAGTTTATTCTTTCAGACTTTTAAAATTTTATTTGAAATTCCCCAAGGGGTAGTGTAACAAATCGGATAAATTTTGCTGAGCTAGGAAAATGCACTCTGTGGCTGGAAGGGGTGAATATTTTTAAAAAAGTATCTTTTATTTCTAGCAAAAGCTATTACTTGCTTTTAGTTTTAAAACTGTAGCTGTGTCAGCTGTTGTTGAACTTTACGATTAATTTTGAAAAAAAAATGTGACTCTAGATCTCAATATAAATTGAAGTCTAAACAATAGTTTAGACAATCCTATCAAACTAAAAATAATTATTGTTTAGTGATTGAGTTTTATGCTATACTAACGGTATTAACTTCACCACAATCAATCTATTCATAGCTTTTAATGAAAAAAATGAGAAATAAGTAAATATGAAATGTATAATATTTAGTAAAACAAAACACAACAATTTAGTTTTAAAAGTTGCTATTTATTTGAGAATCAATTCATCAGTATGAAATTGAAATCAATAATAAGAAACTTTAAATAAATTTTTTTAAATGAAACGTTTATATGACCATTTAAAAAATTTAAACCTTTAAAATTAAAATACTAGGATTATCATTTACAGATGTCTATTTCAAATTTAATGAGTTTTCAGAGTACGCCGTAATTACATAGAAAAGTATTTTGAATGAAAGAAATAGTTTTTATTGAATGATTTAACTTTCAAATGAACCTGTATTTAATATAGTTTAAAACAAATACTATTTTATGAAATATAAAATGTAATTAAAAGGAAATGAAAATGAAAATTAACCGCTTTTACACGCAACTACAAACAGCACTACAGTCTTACTTTTTTAAATTGGATGATTGTAAAAATAAAAAAACTTTAATTTGATAGTGTAAATTTGTAAAAATTACCAAGCAACACTTAATTTCAAAAAAGCTCTTCTGAAATAATAAAAATAAGTCAATATTTCAATCCAGATTCAATATTTGCTTTATGGAGTTACGAAACTCTTTGAAATCTTCGTGAATGTATAAAATTCAAAATTTTCGATAAGTCGAGAAGCAGGTCATTCTAAATTAAAATGTCAAAAGTGTGAGTCCTTAAAATGTTCTTTGGCTGAAAAAAGAGTTTCTATTGATAAAAAAGTCAACAAACCAATTTTAATGATTCTTCTTTAAATGACTTTCATTTTTAAGGAAGAAAAATGAACTGTTGCCAAGCAACCAAAGAAATTCTAGTTCTTTTCAAAGTCAATTTTTTTTTTTTTTTTTTGAAAATTTTGAGTTAGTCGATATTTATTTTTTCCTTTTGACTTTATTTGAAGATGCAAAATAACTTACAGCAAGTACTCATTTGTAAAAGTCTTATTAAATAAAAGATTTTGTATTATTAACAAAAATATTCTTTTAATTTTTTGATGGTGATTTCTTCTCTTTATCTTATAGTTTAAAGTGAAATTTCTTTTATTGTTTATGATAAAAATAAAAGAGAAATAGTTTGTGCAATACATAATTGCAATCATTTTATGAACTAATCATTTGAAATTAATATAATTCTTAAAACTTTTCAGAGTTTTTTAAGCAATATATTAATCTTATTTATTTCATTATTAAGCATATTTTCTTAATTGATTTAAATACGAATTAAATAAATAAAATAGACTAAGAAAGTAATGCTAATAAGCAGTTAAAATTACTATTTAAAATTATATATAAAAAATGAAAATAGTTTCATTTGAATCACTATTTTTAAATGATTTTTCGATGTTCCTAATATGAAACATGTTTCTAAATTTTATAAAATTTTTATAAAATTTATAAAATTTATAAAATTTTTATAAAATATTTGCTTTGACATTTTCAATTTAATATAATTTCAACATACTTTAGGATTTATTTTATGCAAATATTTTTATAAATGATTACTTGAAAAATTATGATGAGATGTAAGTAACAGAATGTAAAAAGAAAAATAGGATATAAGAATTGTGAAAAATACAGTTTCAAATAATATATAAACTAAACTTCCTAAGTAATGAAATAACTTCAAGTGAAAGTTGATTGTTTAATGATTATGAACTAGAAATGTGGTACTTGATATAAGAATTTAATTTTTATATTAATCTGACATTGATTTTTCAATGATTATGAAATCGAAATGCAAAACTTGATGTAAGAAAAATCTAGAAAGACATTTTTAAGCATCCTAATAAATATCCTGAATTCTGAAACTCCTTATAAAAGATATCCAAAAAGCTGAATAAATAATTCAAACATAATTTTTCATATAGGAAAATTCAAAATAATTGTTAGTAGGGCCAAAACTTTTATCAAAGTGTAAAATTTATTTTGCATTTCTAAAGATTTTATAATATATTTCCCTTATGATACATCGATATATAATTTATATCATTATATTGAGTATATACGGTTGAATTTTCAATTAACAGAAATAAATTTTATACATTTTAGGAGCACATTTAATTTTAAAAGTACTCGAGTATTTACACAGCTGTTTTTATTCGTAAACCGGTCAATTTCAGTGGAGCCAAAATTATGCTTCTTGGCTATATTTAATACATATTGAAAAATAATGGCTATTTACTGTTTTTAATATGTACATTTATAAAAATTCTACGAAATTTCATCATTATTTTTAAACGGTTTTCAAAAAAATTATTTTAAATTTATGTATTAAAAGATATTTTTAAAAATTGTAAATTATGTATTTAAAATTCTATAAAAATTTTAATTTTTTAAATAACTAAAAAATTATTATTTTTTAAACATTGTTTCCATGATTCTTAAATTAGGTCTTCCGTGAAAACATTTTCTTATTTTACAGCTGTCATATTTTTGTTTTACGAAAAGAATATCTAAAAAAAATAACTTCACTGATATCATTGATGCAAATAAACGTAGGTTTAAACTTAAATTTAAAAAATTATCATATGTTTAACAGTTAATTTGATGTGACATTTTAACAAATAAAAAATTCAAAGAAATGAAGTATTCAATAATTTCTATGTAATGCAAACATGGTTTGCATATATTTTTCTGCGAAACACCCATTATTTTAAACAATAAAAATGGGCTAACATTTACTTTTTTATCTATTAGTCAACATATATCTATGAAATCAGTTAATTCTTCTGTTGAATATGTAAATCAAAACGCTTTCAAATAAATTTCAGATATATAATTTTTAAACTAATGTCTTATTTACACAATAAGACATTAGTTTGGTAATAGTCAATTTAATATTAGTATCTTTTTTGTACCATTTGTATAAGTTAGGGCATTAATTGAAATTGAGCAGTTTCATCAAATTCGCCTCATTCAAAAAAATGAAAGTTAACTTACAGAAAATATTTAAGCAAAAGCCGTCAAATTTTTTATCTTATTCATCACTTTCCATGCTTCTAAATATGACGAAAATGACCATCTATTGAAATAAGAAATCTAAACAATTTATAATTATATTTCTATCTGAATAATTTACAGTTCAAATAAATTATTTTTCTTTTGATAGATAGGAAGAATGAAATAAAAAGGTTCTAAAATAAATAAAAATTTTGGTCTTCATGAAATAGTTTAGTATAAAGTCTAAAATTCCTGATGGATTTTAATGCTTAATAGATCATTAAATTGTGATATTATAAATAAATAATATTTTTTTGCTTGATTGATCTATAATTTAATTGATTCAAGTAACTAATGTAGAAAATAAACTCTATACTATCATGCATTTTTATAAATTACACTTTTTAATGCATGTATAAAAAAATTAAGTTATTAAAATTTTTATAGTTAAAAGTAATTTCTAAATTTAAAACTGAAATTGTGATAGAATAAAAATTCTATTATAATTTTAGTTGTTACATAAATAATATTTTAAATTTTTATTAGCGAATTTATTGAAGAATATATTTAAGTTCTTTGCATATAAATATTTAAATTTATATAATAAATGGAATATAATCAAAGTTTCTAATTGTTTACTTTTGTAGTCTTGACATTCTAAATAATCTTTTGCTTGAGATAACGTAACATAAATAGAATTTTATAATTGGAATGAAGCTGTTTCTTATGAATGTTTATTTAGATGGTACAAATCCAAATGAGAAAGACATTAGTGCGGTTGTCAGTTTATTCAGTTAAATTGCTCAGAAACGGTATTGCGTCAGAGAGATTCCCAACAGATTAACCAAGATTGATCGAAAGAATCCATCTGTGTTGCCCTTTTCTAGACTCCAGGAAGCTTGTAATGAAATACTACTTAAGAAAGATCGTTAGAATCAGTGACATGAAACATGTTAGTAGTGTTTCAACAATATATAACACGAAACATCTCCTCTGGTACTGGATCAATTTTAACTGAAAATGCTTCTTGGTAAGTCACTTTAACTATTTCTCTTGTTTTAAATTTAAACACACACTCGTGAAATAAATAAACATCTATAAATAAGTTAAGGTTCATTTTATAGATTGTAAATGTTTCCAGAGTAAAATGCTTAACAAGTTGTGGAGACTTATTGAAAGCATAATTTAAATTTTAATTTATAAAATTCCTAAATAATCACGCTAACTCGTTTGCATTATGATTAACTCATTAGCATTGTAATTTGCAGTTAATTTACTGTTAAACATATAATATTTTTAATATTGAAATCTGTAATTTAGGTAAATAATATATTTGACAATTTCTTATTAAAGAAAACAGAATTATCATTATAATGCAGAGCAAAATTATATCAAAATATATTATTTACTTTACTTTAAAAGCAAATATTTTAGCATAACCTAGGAATTTATAATTTTATGATTAACTGATAATTATAAATTTCCACCACATTTGCAAAATCATATGACATTTGATGATTAAAAAAATATCATATTATAAGAATTTTCAACTTCAGTAAGTTTTATGTGTTTAATGATCAATGATTAGTGTTAGTTATTATAAAATAATGGTAATACTTTTATCAATAAGAGGAAGATTGTATCGTAATGAAACAAATTACTTTTCAAGCATTCCTAATTTAAAGAATTTATGAAATTTACTTCAAAAAGAAATTGCATTTTATGAAATTTTATATTATTATAATGTAAAATTTCATTAAGTGGATAAAAAGTTATTATTTTTCAAAAGAAACTATACTACTTATAATTTAAGTACAGCATCAAAAGAAATTTGAGTTCCTGATATTGCAAAATTATTTCAATAAAAATAAATTTTTAAAAAAATATACTGCCATACAATAAATATAAAGTAAAGTTATTGTCAATTTAATTCTAAATTTTATTTCTTATCTAGAAAAATGTTTCTGTAATTCCATTAACAAACATATGAGTTCAAGAAAAATGATAATACTTAAAGTACAATAAATTTCAACAATGTAAAATAATATAAAAACAAACTCTACGTATCTAAATTTCTTAATTAGTTTAACAGTTTAGGGACTTTGTGAAATGGCACAAATACATAAATATTTAATTTTGAATAGTTATCTTTAAATATTAAATTAAAGAAAAAACGAGCAAAAATACCTGTTTTATGACTTCGGATTTCATGTTTAGTTTTGTATATTTGTCGCTTTTAAAAAAAATGATAAACCTATTTCAAAAAAATATTTTTATTGCAGATCTACTGTTCGTTTTACACTCTTGATATGAAAAATGAAAAGTGTGATTAAAATACCGATAGTTTTCCGAAATTGTATGTAAAATACACTGCTTACCAAATATTAAGGAAATGCCACAAAAATAGTGAAAACTCTCCCAAAAATAAGCCAATCTAAATTAAATTTGAATATTATGGTAAATAAAAAAATCTGAGCAACGAGACTATGAAAAATAGTGCTCGGAACAAAAGTAGCAGTCGGAATACGCTATTTGCGAGGAGCATAAACATGGATGTCTCAGAGTAAGGCAGCAATTGGCACTGCGTTTCTGAGATTAAAAATCCGGTATAGAGAAATTGTAACAATGGGCTCCAGGCATTCTTTTACCGAACAATTTTGATGGTTAAATATTGGGAAACTAAAGGCAATACAAAGCCAGATAAAAGTGGGTAGATGGCTGATTGTGAGTCCGTGTGTGGTTTATAGAATTTTGCAACGATTTATTACCACGATATCGGTATTCAGTAGGTTCAGACAAAGATAACCAAGCTACAAGCGCAGCCAATCTCTCACTAGTTGGTATCCTAATGAACCATGCGTCGAAGGCTTGACGAACGTGTCTTTATGTGAGGAGGCCAGTCATTAGCGTCCCGCTCACTCCATGCCATAGGAGGGAAAATTTGAAATGAGCACTTCAACATGTCCACTAAACGAGTGATCAATAGAGGGCTATTCTCTTCACGGATGAGTCAACGTTTAGCATCGAAAGCAATATTATGTGCATTTTTATTTAGAAAGAGCGTGGAACTCGTGTGCTTCCATCAAAAATCCGTGAAATACGCCCGTCCGTATATACGGATAAGGCAGCGTCTGCATATGGGGTAGAGTCTATTTAGCTGGATGCACAGACCTCCATCTTTCTTCTCAAGGAAATGTCAGTGTTTACACCTATATCGATGATATCCTGGATGCTTATGTGTGTCCTTATACCGGGGCAATAGGTGATGATTTTGTGCTACAGGGTGATAATGAGAGACTACATAGGTCTCGCATCGAGGATGCTTATCTTTTTCTGGAAACAATTGAGAGCATGTTGTGGCCAGCTTGATCACCTGGTTTTAATCCAGTAGAGCATGTTTGAGACGCTCTAGGATGATGTGTAGATGATATAAATTCCTCTTTTAAGACCCTTGCGACTCTTTCAAATTCTTTAGAAGAGCAATAGCTCTCACTTCGAACACAATTAATAGACCGCCTAATTGAGAGCATCATACATCACTGTTTGAACTATATTGCTTCTGGAGGGGATCATAACCAATTTTAAAGGTACTTTTCCTTTACCAGACTTACACCTCCCATTTGTTCATTGTATACATTTACTATATAATTTTTATAACACCTTCTGTATAGTTATCTCTTTTATGTATTATTTTCTTTTTATATATTATTAAACTGGTATTGCTATTTTGTGTTTTCCTATACGTTGCATAATTTACATTAAATTCTGCAAGTAATATTTTGCGTTATCTTTATTTTTGTGATAATTCCTGAATTTATGATGACCAGTGTATGAGCGTCAGCACTTTCATTACAAAATCCTTGAACTCATATTAATAATGTGCTTACAATTTTAAGATTTTCAATTACTAAAATGTACTTTTATGTCATTAACTGTATAAGCTTTGAACAAATATTGTATTATAATTACTTACAGCATCAATATTTAAGATTATTTTTACAGAAAATAAAATATACTTTGAAAACAACATCTAAGTGTATTAAATTTTTATGATAAGCTCTAATGGTTTAAAAGCATGATTTTAGAGCTATTTTATAATACTATATATTTAACAATAAATTATAATAACATAGGATATGAGTATGTAACGAATAAATAAGTTATATAAAGGTAAAATATATTATTCATTTGATAATTTATTTTAATACACTACTGGCCAATAAAATTGCTACACCAAAAAGGCAACATGATACAAACGTGAAATTTATACGAAAGGAAGAAGATGCTGTGATATGCAAATGATTAGATTTCAGCGCATTCAGACAAAGCAGGCGCCAATAGCGACACCTACATTGTGTTTAAATGAGGAAATTGTTCAGCCTGTTTCTCATACACAAATTGAATTTGAACGTTGTTGTCTGGTCAAAAGTTGTTGTGATGCCTCGTGTAAGAAGGAGAAATGCGTACCAGCATGTTTCTGACTTAGATAAAGGTCGAATTGTAGCGTACCGTGATTGCGGTTTATCTTATCGCAGTATTGCTGCTCGCGTCGGTCGAGATCCAATGACTGTTAGCAGAATATGGAATCGATGGATTCAAGAAGGTAATACGAAACGCCATGCGGGATCTCAACGGCTATCACTAGCAGCCGAGAAAAAAGGCATATTATCCGCATGACCGTAATGGATCGTGCAACCACGTCACGAGCCGTGAGTCAAGAAACGGGGTCGTTTGGAAGACAACAAGCTACTGCACGAACAGTTCGACGACGTTTGCAGCAGCATGGACTCTCAGCTTGGAGACCATGGCTGCGGCTTCCCATGACGCTGCGTCATAGACAAGAGCGCCTTTAATGTTGTGATCAACGAGGAACCTGGGGGCACGAATGGCGAGACGTCATCTTTTCAGATGATTCCAGTTTCTGTGTACAGCATCATGATGGTCGCATCCGTGTTTGGCGGCATCGTGGTGAACGCACACTGGCAGCGTGCATTCGTCATCGTCGTACTGGTCCATCACCTGGCGTGATGGTATGGGGTGCCATTGGATACACGTCTCGGTCACCTCTTGATCGCATTGACGCTGCGTTGAACAGTACGCGTTACATTTCTGGTGTGTTACGACCCGTGGCTCTACCCTTTATTCCAGCCCTGCGAAACCATACGTTTCAGCAGGATAATGCCCGACCGCATGTTGCCGGTATTGTATGGACCTTCCTTGATACAGAACATGTTTGGATGTTGCCCTGGCCAGCACTTTCTCCAGATCTTTCACCAATAGAAAACGTCTGGTCAATGGTTGCCGAGCAACTGGCTTGTCACCAAACGCCATTCACTACGGTTGATGAACTGTGGCATCGTGTTAAAGCTGCATGGGCATCTGTACCTGTACATGCAATCCAATCTCTGTTTGACTCAATGCCCAGGCTTATAACTGCTGTTATTACTGCCAGAAGTGGTTGTTCGGGATATTGATTTCCCAGGATCTATCCTGCCAAATTTTTTGAAAATTTAATCACTTGTTATTTTTAGTAGAATATATTTGTCCAATAAATATCATTTTGTTATCTGCATTTCTTCCTGGTGTAGCAATTTTAATGGACAGTAGTTTATAAATAAGCAAAAACTAATCATAGCTAATGAAGTCAATAAAATATTATTATCAGAAATTAGTTGAATAGCAAGGATTATAAAATATAAAAAAATCATATATGTAGCACATAAAAACAAATGAAAGTCTAAAAATCTCACCTTTTTAAAAAATATCCCAGAATTTTAAGATTTTAAATATTTGTTTTATAAATATAGTTAATTTTTTTATAATTATTATAAAATTGTCATTTTGCGATTATTAAATGCCGGAGAAAACGTATTACCAATAACTTTATTTTATTTGTTGTGTATTTTAAGATATATCAATAAAATGTGTACATTGATGACGTGGAGTGGAGTAAATAGATATATAACTTTGTAAATGCTTTTTTGAATGTAAATATTTTACAAACCAACATAAAGTGATGGATTGTTAATTTAATGAGTATTACAATAAATCAATAAAATTGCTTTCTTTTTCTATAGTAAATACATAATCAGAGGAATAGCACACAATTAGTTATATTTAAAGTATACATTTATTTAAATTACTTCCTAGGTATAGAAATGTCAAATATTTAATAACCAAAAAAATAGTAAGTAGGGAATTTTTTGCATCTAGTATTACAAATGACAATAAAAGTTTTGTTTTTTAGATATCCCTTTCTGACAATTTCGTTTTTTCTTTCAATGTCAAATATTTAGTTTATCAGCAAAATTTATTCTTTTTAGGAATGAAAAATAGTGTGTAATTTATGAACAAGAAATAACATAAAATCATATAAAAATGGTAAAAAAATCAACTGAACTAATATGATGCTTATAGCGATATATTTTTAAAGGAATTATCACCAGGCGGGGACACAAGGAATCGTTACTCTCAAGAATACACTGATGTTCACTGTAACTAATATCCTTGTAAAATAATCCTCGCTGTAAGCAAAAAGTGTATCTAATTTTTAAGTCATATTGAAACTAATTAAAATAAATAAATAAATTACTGTACGTATGTATGTGAAATAATTTTATTTAGTTTAAAACTCATTTCTCTAAAAAATATGTTCTTATTTAGATGTAATAATAATATATAATAACTATATATGATGCTAAATTGTATTTAAATTATTAAAATTTAATATTCTAAATATTTTTATTATTTTGTAATTTGTTATATTTTAAAAAACTTAAACATTTTTCTGTTAAAAATTCATTAAAAATAATAATAATCGCTTTGATTTATATTTACTGAATTTCATTACAGCAAAATTCACAAGTGATTTTGAATTACAATATGAATAATTCAATTGTTTATTGTATTAACAAGTTAAATTTTTTTATCTGATATTGTACATAAATGGAATATAATTATTTGAATAAATAAATTAAAACTGATTACAATAATTAATTTTGTTTGTTTTGTTTTTAATATTTCTTTACAGAAAAAACTTTTTTTATTAAACAAGAGCTTAAAGTTTTGAGCATTTCACATTCATAAAGTTTTGATAGAAAGAAAATATTCAAATATATTTATATTATTCACAGAGAAAAATAACAAAGAAATTCAGTTCAGTGTCTTAAAATTAAAATATAATTTATTTTAAGATATTAAGTACTTTAAATGTTTCTATGTTCCCAACCAACATGTGAAATATATATATATATATATTTATAATAAATAATTAAATAATATTATAATAAATAAATTATTTTTAGAATTTGTAACCATTTTAATAGTATTTCTGAAAGAATAAATAAATATCTATTAAAAACCAAATCTTTTTATTATATATTCTATTTTTCCAATAGCGGGCTTTAGGTGCTTGACTCTTCGCCACAAAAAAGCCAGAAATCGCTACTTATTGGCATAATCCAATAAGCACCTGCGAACCAAGTCAATTAGGCTAATAGCATTACAAACGTCACACCATCACAAACCGCTTACAGGGGGGCCACATTCATGTATCATCGCAAGAGAAAGGACAAAGAATTACAGATAAAGAAAGAGAAATAAAACGTCTGTGCTTGAACCAGGATTCGAACCCCGGACCAACAGAAACGATAACCACTCAGACAGCAGCCGATTCACATACTTTTTCTTTAAATATGCAATTAAAGTGCTTCTTCTAACTAGATTAAAATGCCTATTTTGAATTCAGTATAATGCATTAGAACTTTCATTATATGATATTCAACAGGAATAAACACAAGAATATTTTAAAATATACAATATCTATTTCTAATGTTTGACCATTAATATAAGGCGCTTGAAGTTTTATTTTTCACGTTCTTATTAATGATAATATTGAAATATATACTCCAGCAAACTATATATGTTCTAAACTGCATTTAGTGAACCCATAAATTATGGATTTAAAATTAGTATTATTAGTTATATATATTTTTTATTATATATATTGTTTAAAATTTCTATAAAAACTTACATAATTTGCTTCAAGTATTTTTCTTTTTCAATTTGAAGTTATGTGCCAAAATATGGGATTGTATTTTAGCATATACTGCTCACCATGGATAAATACAGATTAAATAGAACATACATTTTACTGTAGTTATGTATCTCAGGGTCCCCAAATATTATGAATTTGTTTCCTTTTATATCTTATTAATATCTTATATTAACAAGCTAAATGATATCATTAATCTATGAGTATTAAATATAATGATTATCGTAAAAAAATGTTACACAGGCTTGAAAAAGTATGCATTCATATATCTACTTTAAAAAGATAGTACAAAAAAAATGTATTATTGTGAAATTGATTAATTGGTTGTGAATACATCAAAAATTAAACGATATATTTTAAAAATTGAAGTGTTTATTTCATAGTTTCTATATTTTTTTTAATATTCTAGCTGAAATATACTTTTACAGTGGTTAGTATTAATGTTTTATAACTTTTCCAAATATTTAGCAGAACGCAAATAAATATCTATTTTCCATGTATATTCTTCATCTTTATACTGCTGGGGTAAACATTTTCAACGAAGTTTTAATGAAAACTTCCCATTTTCTTCTTCAAACTTGGAATAAAGTAAATATTGACTTATTATGACTAACTTATAACAGGAAATGTATTTTTAGTAACATTCCCTTTACTCACCTAACGACTAAGAGTTGCTTCGTAGTTTTATCTATAAAATTTGTTTCGAGCAATATACTTCTTCTCAATTTTCTCTGTCAATGTTAAGCAAAATAATTAAAAACAGCGCAATAGACTCCTTTTTAAGATGCAATTTAAAATGGGAAGAGAGTATTATTTGATACTCTTGAAAGATATTTGTTAGATTTTATAAGCTGCAAAGATTGATAAACGGAAATGAGATTTGTTATTTTGTGATGTTTAATATGTCAATTAATTATAGTACCTTTAAATACCTATTTGTTATTATGATCAAATTTTATTACTGCAAAATGAAAATAAAATAATTTGTTTTTAATTACCCTGAAATACACCAGATTATGTCCCAAGACCTTAATCAGGGGAATGATGGGAAATTAGTTATTTACACAGTTTGGAGATAATTTTTATTATCTTACAAGAAATATGATAAGCATTAATATTGCGTATTTCAAACATGAACATTTTTAATTAGTGCCTGCAAATATAATATGTAATCATAAAATTTTATAAAATTTGATAGAAGCATAAGTTTTAAATTTTACAAGATTTTTAATGTCCTCTTATTAAAAACAAATTTTGTATTAAGAGATAGAAAATACATTTTTAGGAATATTTAAAAAAGTGTTCAGGTACATTTAATCTTAAAGACTACCTATTGGTAAATTTCTATTGGCTATTTTAATTAAATACGACGTTAAAAATATACGTTTTATTAAATACATTTTTAAATTAGTTATATCATTTCAAAATGTTTCTTAATTTACATTCTTCGTTATAAATTTCTTTATTATATAATTTAAATTTTGGTCTCAAAAATGTTAAAAGTTCCCCAATGAAGGAAATTTAGAAAGATAATTTATTCAGAATTAGTTCAGGAACAATTTATGCATATTACACATCATCATCATCATAGTAGGTATAAGAAACCAATGTAAAAAGCAAACATTTAATGACAGTAATAAGAAAATTTATGAATTAGAGTGAAGCAACTTGTTAGATTTTTTTGTAACATAGATGAATCAATACAAATTACCGTTCCTCTAGTATTATGGTCTTAAGAATTTCCAGTTTAAATAATATTTCTTATTTCATGTTAGCAAATTTTTTTTAAATAAGTGATTATGAAACTTCTTAATTTTTTACAAGCTGTTTTCTCACATATTGTCTGATTGAAGAACTCTAATATCTCAACGGGAAGTCACATAAAAATATTATGGCTCTTTTTCTATTTTTAATATCGCATATATTTTCTTGTTTACATTTTCCCCACAAATGTCTTATTTGTGTGTTTGCTTACAAATACATGTCTTTTATTAACTATCAGTTAAACTAAACTGTAATCTCTTATTTAACACCAGTAAAAACTTCTGATTTCTTTCTATTAATTTATATTTTGAAATGGTTCATTTGTTAAATTTTGGAGTTTTTCAAAATATTAATTTAACTGGATTAATTTAAAAATAATATGACTTTTGTCATAAATTTTTTCCTTACTCTTTTTTTTTCTTTTATTTAAATGAATAAATTGGAAATTATAGCCATTTTGTCTAATAATATTTTTTTTCTAATAACATATACAATGAATAAATCGGAAATTATATACATTTTCTTTAATTATGTTTTTTATTGATATCACATTTTTTGCACAAAATACAATATATTTCTTTTAAATTAAATTGAATTTTGATGAATTGGTTTCTAATATTAAATAAAAAATTCAAAATATCTACATAGTTTATTTTTTATGTAATGGATAAATTTTAAAAATTCAAATTTAGTTGGATATTTTTTAACAGTAGATGATACTGGTAAGTAATTTTTCAATTTTCCAAACTTATAGAAATTATTTAAGTTCTTAAAATATAAATTTTCCATTTTCATCAACTTGAGAGTATTTACAAAAATAATTTTGCATAGCGCTTTAGAATGTCTTAACATTTGAAATCTTATCAGATTTTTTAATTCAACTTTTATATAAAAGTCATTCTATTTATTTGTTTTTTTAGAAAATCACAAAAAATATAAGTTTCCTGTTAAAAACAAATTACATTACAACCAAGTTTGGAGGAAAATTTCCCTTAACTTCATTTATTTAAATTCTTTTTTATAGATAATTTTTGACAAGTATTATGTGTCTAGTAAATTTGTAGCAAATATTTTAGATAGATACATTCATGGAAATTCACCAAAATATATTTATATGCATATAATTTCGCTTGTCCCTTAATAAAATCTACACATTTAAATAATAGTGAAATATATGTAGCAACCCAAAAGATTGGTTTTCTAAGTTGATTAATATGTCTAGTTGATATCTAACATTTGCTTTCCTACACAAATATTTCTTACATAATTTTTCAGTTATGCTATGTCTAATCTGAATGCAGAATAAATTAATAAAACTATTAATGTAGGAATACGTGAGCTTTTTCAATATTTTTGGTTCAAATTGAAATCTACAAAATAAATATTTAATCTAAGATTAATCATTTTTTCTTCGAAATAACTTCATTAGGAAAGATCTTCACTGGAAACGCCCACAAAAATTCCACTTCCGAATCACTTTCTAAGGAAAATACTTTTTCACAGAATTTCTACTATCAGCAGTGCCATGGATACGAAGACACACCCATTTTCCCAAATTGTTCCAAATAGTTTAAATGTAATAAATGCTTAAGATTTATGCATAAAGTGATTCAATTAATTAATATGAAAGTGAATGAGATTTAGTTCATTATATAGATAGAAAAATGCAACCTAAAAATTAATTATTAACAATACAGCTAAGAAATCGTAAAATTTATAATTAAATGAATCATCTATCAATACATGAACGAAAACTTTATTTTTGCAGAAATATAATTTTATTTATTCCTTGATATAAAAATTAATATGAAATTTATTTCATAAAATAGAGATATATTATAAAAAATACAAAATATTGGTAATTTCTTCGTTTCAAAATTAATACATTTTGTCGTGTGAACACAAAAATAAAAATAAGTAAATAAAGGATATAAAATCAATGTCTATTTTAATCCATTTATTGTTCATCAGATAACAGAATTTAACCTATTTCTTATTAAATATTATGAATTTATAAAAAAAAATAAATTACCATGTTTATTTAAATAATCAACAAAAATATTTGTATAAACTCACTTAATTTATTAAATTTATTGTATTATTAAAGTTTATAATGCCTAAATAACACTTGATGATGTTTGAAATGAAGTCATTTTTAAATAAGATAAAATAATAAATTTTTATCTTTTTCAGTGAAAACATTTTGCCTCATTTGGGAACGAACGGTTATAACTTAACAATTTTCAGAATATACTTATTTTGAATAAGATGTATAAACAACCTTAAAGATTCTACTTAGTTTTGCCTGAATTTCTTCTTTTGTTATGCTAAGAATGTTATCTTTAACTCAGAGTCATGGGCAAATATAGTTTCCAAGGTTGAAGGGAACAGATTTTATTTCTCCAATGATATTTGTATTCGTTGAATATAAGATCATCATAAAATAAGATTTTATTTGTTAGTAAAAATAATTTGTTTTTACTCTACAGAAAATTATTCCTAGAAGCTCTACATTTTTTAGTTTGTTACCCTACATTTAGGTTTCTTTAAAGAAATATTTTATAAATTTATTTGACATTTGCTTAGTATAATTTAATATCTCTGAAATCTTATGAGCTGTTATTCCGAAAATTTATATTTCTATTGATTGAAATTTATAAATAATGACGTATTTTTGAAACTTCCTATATAATAATATAGTTGTGGTATGATCTATAATAAAAATTAGCATTTATAGATATCCAGCCACATTCTTTTATGAATTAAAGTTACATTCAGTTTTTCAGATCTTATTGTAGAGACAATTTTTTTTCCGATATATGCATTGTCATTTAAGCCGTCACTTTGAAATTTTGTATATTAGTATACTAAAGATAAATTATAAATCTTTTAAGTAAATATCATAAGTTTCAATAACAAAATTTTACAATACAAATTCAAACAATTTTTTTAAAATTTAAAAGTGAAATAGCCTTATATAAATGTAATCTTAATCAATGATAATTTCGTCATATAATTATATACTATACAATTTCTTTTTACAAAAATAAAATTTTCTTAATATACCTGCTACATTAAAAACAATGAAAAGTATCATGAAATTGTCAAGATAAGTACTTAATTAAAAAGATAAGTTCTTAGTGTAAAACAATTAAGGAGTGTTAGCCTATACGAAATTTTCTATTTCAATATCTCTCTATTTTAGAACATAGGAAGAATAAAAACATCGTTTTTTTTTCTTTTGAAACAGAATAAGTTAACAGATAAATTTAACAAAGATAACACATCTTTAAAATAAATGTAAGTTTAAATGTACAAAAATATACATTCAATAAATATTCATGAATACTTTTTATTTACTTTAAATTTAACTATTCTTAAGAACAATATCTGATATAATAATACATATAATTTTTAATATTACGATTCCTAAATTTAATAACTTTCTTGACTGACTGAAATTTTCTATAAAATGCTGTATTTAGTTCAGTTTTTTTACATTTTTTTTCATTGTTTACTAATTCCAAATAAAATTTTACTTGCATTAATATTTCAAAACAGAAAAAGTTTTGAAAAAAATGCTAGTTCTTAAAATTTGTTTTTTCTTGTGGCAACCAAAATATAAACTGAGACTCAATTTTAACATACCATTGTCCTCAGATAAATAAGCCCCCTAGTAAAGTTTGCTACATGTTTACAGTGAAACATAATTTCAATTGAGTCGACATGTCATTCCATTAAATATAGTATTATCGCTTGGAAACATATTTCGCTTAAATTATTATAGATAATTCATGACAGTAATTATTACAATTTTATAAAATTTGAAAATCTCATATATATTTCACCTAATTTAATTTAGGTTTCTATGATACTTCAAAACTTGTAAAATATTGCAGTTTGCTTTATTAAATTTTTAAAAAATTGTAAAAATTTGCACTAGGTCTGAGGAGATATGGGTCCAGCTTAAATGAATTTTCAAATAATTATATTTATATACATTATACATACATACATACATACATATATATATATATATATATATATATATATAATGTGTATTTATTATTTATTTATATACACAATTTGTTTCTAAATAATAATTCTAGTCATTTAATATTAGTTTATTATAAATACAATTTTTTAAATTTATTATATAGCATTTAAAATTTAATTCAAAGTGAATTTTTTTAGAATATATTGAATGATACACATTCAAAAATTATTATACTGTATTCGATTTAATAAAAAAAAGTTTACTCCTCCTAAAAATATACTAATTAGGTAAATCTATTGCTTATATTGCTCTATAAAAATATCAGAATTTTTGTATACAAAAGTTTTTATTAAAATAATTATTTATCCTTTTTTTTCACTATGTTCACAGAAATAGAACAAAAGACGTTATGTTTCATTGAACGTGCTACCGAAATTCCTATTTTGATTTTGCTTCAAATCACATTTGATGTGGTACACTAAAAAATAATTTTTTTAGTAGAACATTTACACCTGAGTGACACCATTTGCACTTTGATGAAAATATACTTCAATAGCTTAAAATCTCCTTTAATAAAATTGAAAATAAATCTAAGCAATATAATTTCCTGATTTCCCTTTGAAGTTTCTATTAATCAAACTAAACTCTATAAATAGTTTTATAAAAATATATTTTCTTATATATTCGATGAAGTCCTTTTCGTTTCTCTTTGACACAAAATACATGAGATTCTTTTCTGCAATTATTTTCTTTTTTTTCACTGAAAAAAGTGTTAAACACATAAACTTGAAGAAAATCAAAGTCTGACTTTTTTGGTCTGGCAATCATTTAATTTAACAAATTCAATAGCAATGCTCGGAATTTCGTTTGATTATGTTTGAGTAGGGTGTTAAGTGAAAATTATAGAATTATTCTGAAAAACGTAAAAGAACTCCAATTATATAGCAAATACACCTTGCGAATAAAATTTTCCTTTTTTTTAAATATTTATTAAAATATTGAGAAATACACTGAAAAATATTGTTATTTCACTTTAAGAAATTAATTTTATGCATCTTCATTTCTCTATTCACATTTATCGAGGTGAGAATGTACTACTTTTTTTCGTGTTTCTCTTGGAAAATGTTACATCGTTCAATAAAATCAATCCAAAATATTATATGATAGGGAATTTATATGATATATTTAGATAACTGTTAATTTATTAAATTAGCTATTATTTTTATTAAATTGTTTAAAATCTTTACAAAATGTTGTATATAACTTAAGAGATCAAATATGCTGTAAATATTTCTATAAATCTTGTTTCTTTCGAATATGATATTTTACATATTATTTTAAAAGGTATAAAACCAGAAAATTACCAAACATTTGTCTTTTGAAAATGTACAAAATTGAAGTCAATATACACATCTTTGTAATTTAAATAGAAATCACAGAAAATATTTTAAAGTTAGTTCTCATAATAAATATTAATTTTATAAAGGAGCTAAACTTACTGAGTGGTTTACGGGAAAATGTTCCTGTGTTATTTATTGAAAGTATTATCTGATCTCATTAAAAATGATAATACTTGCTGAGAAATATTTTTATACTGATTTGTTGCAAAATATTTGAGATTTCTTCTATTTATATTAAACAATTCAGCTAATAATATCTAGAATCGTTTATAGACATTATATCTCAGATAATTTCTCATGAATGATGAAACCGTCAATATAAAATCAACGCTCAAAATTATTCTTTTTATAATTTTCTTGTAAATATTTTTTATTATAATTTAAGTCAAATGAATATTAAAAGATTATTCACCTTAGACTTTTTTCAATTTATTTATTTTTAAAATTAAAGTGCATAAAATATATATCCAAAATATGGATTAGTTTCTAATGAACTGCTTAATAGTTTTTAATTTCTAACGGAAATAAAAGTCTTTGCAGTCTGTATTTTTACAGTTACCATAAGGCATTCTATTCATTCACTAGATACCATTTTTTAGATAAATAAGTCATGCTAAATTTTGTTTCATGAGTTTTAAATTTACATTAGTGATGTTTATTCGAGAATGCTTGAAAATCTTAAGTAAATGAATTTTTTTAAAAACTCATGAAAGATTTAACAAAAACACGTTTTTAGTTAAGGTATTTTCATTTTTTTATAGATAATTATTTACAGAATAATCTCAAATATTATTCTCGAAATTGTAAGAACTGTTGTATGCAAATGTAAATTTTTACTCCTATACAAGAAATGAACTAATTTACATGTTTCCTATTATCTAAATGAAACAAATTCTCGAAAGAGTTTCGGAAGTTTCTTCTATTATAGATATCGATTTAGGTAGTTAACATCAATATGCAATGTAAATTAATTAATTATCTTCTTGTAATTTGACAGAAATTGAAAGAAAGTTTATAAGTTTTTAGTTTCAATTATGAAAATGAAACGCACAAACACACACACACACATATATATATATATATATATATATATATATATTAATTTTCTGCAAAAGATATGTCTTTCATAAGATAAATATTTTGTAACAATTTTTCGAGGAAATTATTGATAGTTAAACGTGAATACTACAAAAAATAATTATAAATAGCTTATTCATTCAAAAATTTTGTGAAGGTCAATAGCGTAAAAAGCAATTTCATGGAACTTCACATATTATTTTTTGTGTAGTGTGTTCTTAAAATAATTTTTTTTCAAAAAATTGATTTATGAGGGTGTTATTTATGATTACCATTTTGTTCATTCTTTACGAAAATGTGCTTGTTCCTTTGGGTGTTCACTTTTTTTTTTTTGTATTTAAAAAAAAATCGGTGCATTCAAAATTTTATTTTTAAAGTGTATAGGGAAAACAAATTGCATATATGCATAACTTAACCATATGATCAAGAGTAAAAAAGATTAAGTTTTAAATAATTTTTAATATGCTTATTTAATTTATAGTACTGTGATTACAATAGCGTACATATTTTTCGATTTTAAGTTAATCAGTAACTGGAGACTTTCTTAGATGTTTCCTTATCGAAAATTGCTCGATTAAATGAAGATATTCCAAAATGAAGAAGAAATACGGTAACAAAAATCTTAAATTACGACATCCTATATGTAAATTTGCTAATCAAGATCTCATAATTTAAAAGTGAAACAAATAGAAAAAAAAAAGCTAAATGTTTTAAAAACTTAAAATATCGTATAATATATTTTTACATTGAAGATTCCTTAGAAAAAAGTCTCTAATGATATTTTATAACTGCTTTATTGCAGCTCTCGTTGAATTTAAATATATATAATTTCTATGTGATGACAATACAACATGAAAGTATGTTTTGAATACTAATACTGTGCACAAACAACATTTGAAATATACTTTCTTAAGAAATATAAGTCTAGAAATGAATCGTAGGCATGTGATTGGCCATTAAGGGAAGTTTGAAGTGACTAAAATTGCTATATAACTATTCCCTCAATTAAATTTTACCATCATAACATTATAATCAAAATTTTATTCTTCAATTCTGGCTCTAAGTTCATATGGTATGCAAAAACTAGACAATAAATTTTAACATTTCTGTGCATAGAAATGTGAGAAACGTAATTTACTTTGATTGTGATATTTATGCAAAATTATAGTTTAGATTAGATCCTAGCAAGAAATTATTTTTATAATATTAACATATTTTACACATTTATTGTATTTTAATTTTATGTAAACCATCGTCTTCTAAAGAAATTGAGCTATGGTCAAATTTTTTGTAGCATTTAATTAAAAAAAAAAATCTACTACAAAATTATCAATCAAACAACATACATGTATATGATCGGCTCATGTATTGTTTGCATAATATGTATTATTTATTGAAACAATATAAATATTTAATAACCCTTTTCTCTCACTGAATACTTTTATCTCCTGACCTTTTTTGCATGGAATTTTAAATAGATCTGAACATTATAACGAACATTTAAATGAACTAATCCACATTACGAACATTCCAGACTTTTGAGTTATAGCAATTTATTATATTGTAAAATTTGTGCTCAGCCTAAATTAACCAATAAGAAACAATCTCACCCATGAAAAAGACTATCGAACGCAAATACTTTTTAAAACCGTTTTTTCTGCTCTAATCATTATGAAAAATATGAATTCATGAATATGACTTTGGTGTTCAAGATAGATTCACAATATTTAATTATCTGTTGATAATTAATGTATCCTTATACTTTCTCGAAAAAGTGTAGAAATTATTTCACATTGTTCAATCAAATACTTGTAACACTTGTACTATAAATTTTCAGTTTAATTTTGACTAAGTATTTGAAATAAAACGAAAAATAACTTTGGCTCCTAATTTTACACTTTTCTACAAATGAAGAAAACTTGTTTACTCTTAATAAAACAGGTAGTTTTAGAGAAAGATAAGAAAGGTAAACTAAATTTATATCCTATTGCAATAAAAACTCTATTTCTCCACGTATTAAAAAGTAATGATGTTGTTTCAGCTGTAGATTCATATTATTTGTTGATTTATAGTTAAAAATTTTAATAATTGAAATTTTGCTTATATATAAATATAGCATTTAGTTTCAATATACTATTATTTCTGTTGTACATAATATCTGGCTATTTGGAATTTCGTCTTTAAGCACTACAAGGAGTGGTAATGATGACACCTTTTTAGAGAAGAAATCAGTGAGTATGCAGTCGTCACCCCGAAAGATTTCCTTCGCAATTTGGAAGCGGTGACCAAGAGGGAAACCCCAAGATTTGGCCTGCCCACCAGAGGTACTATTTCATATGAGAGATATTGTAACCAAGACATATTTAACCCCAGGACAAAATTAGTGATCACGACAGCTTCAAAATACTAATTGATAATAAAACTTACAGTTATGAAAATGGTGTATTTTTGTAAGATAGAATTTACTGTGCAGTTTCAGAAAACAAAATTATTTTTTTTGATCAGACTTTGCTAACTGCCATTTAAAATATATGAATAAAACTTATGCAGAAACGGATAAATGCAGTTTAATTCCAGAGGAAATGCACCTTTTCATGATTTATTATTTTTATTATACTATTACTAAAATGAATATACAATTAACAATAGAATTACTAAATTGTAAAAATATAATTAGTAAAATTATTTTATCTCAAATACTCATCTGTGTATACACGATTCTTGATTCCTTGAAATAGATGGAAATCTTAATCAATCCATTACATTGCAGTGGAAAGTCTATATTTAAACTTGCTCATGGCTCTAGAAGAGAAAAATTATATACATAATTCCAAATCAGTATAGCATAATTCTGCTTTTAATAACGACAAAATTTTTCAGTTTTCTAATAACTCAGAGTTATTATAATGAGTCTAATTTTTATTCCTTAACGCATTGATTTTACCGCTTTATTCGTATAAATTTTTCATTTTGAACCATCAAATCTGATCCATTTTCTTATTTTAATAAAAATTATTATTTTTTATTAAAATTCAAATATGTAAATATTCAATATTTGAATTTTCATATAAATTTTTTTTATGTAAAAATTCAAATATTGAGTATTGAATGAAGTGAAATTAATTTTATCCTAGATAAAATCCTTTGAAATCCAATGATGAGGGCTACATGATTACTTTATTTATGTCTTAAAGTCATTAAATTATTTTTTGATCTTGAATTCCACACAAAGAAATATTGTCGTTGATTAAGTATATTAATATCATAAAAAATATTTGATTCATGTTTTGATGAATCATTATTATAGGTAATAACTGTTGATGGTATAAAAAAAGAAATATATTATACCATCATGAATTTAAAATATAATAGTTTGAATCAATGCATAAATTTCAAATTTTTAAGGTATAGAATATTAGACTTAAAATAAATATTTTTCATTCTCTAAATATACATATAACATTAAATAAATTTTAAATTGTTAATATATTTTAATTTATTTTCACTGAACTCTGTAACTGATGCTTAAAAAAGTATTATTTTCAAATTACGGCATTCGGCAACATATTTCATTAATTACTTCAGGATAAATAATGATAACTGAAATAATTCTCTCTAATTAAAGTTAACAAAAAGAGTAATTAATTTTAAATTAGAATGCATTAATTTTTTTTTCAGAATCGTTTCTTAATATTTGGAGAAATTTCACTTACTGTATTTTTCTTCTCATTTGCATATAATATAAATTAAACTAAATGTACGTCATACAACATTATAACGCTTTTCAATTTCCTTTCTAAATTCATCATAGACTTTTTCAGTTTCAGCACTTTTTACAAAGAATATTCTAATTAATTGTTTTAGAAAATAAGCATATTTTCATAGATTTTTTATGATAAATTACTTGATTGAAAAATATAATATTTTTATCTGCACCTAATGAAATGAAAAACAAATATTGCAATGATTACTATGTTTTATAGCTAAGTCTAAATGAAAATTTCCTTTAATCTAGAACTCAATTAATCTGTAAATTCATTAGATATACGACACAATGATAAATTAATGAGTATGTATAACCGAAATTAATAAATAATTTTAAGTTCTCATATATATTTTATATTATGACATTTTTTTAGCACTCTTAGAGTACAAATGTTACAAATGCAAGATAATTATTATAAATCATTTCACAAATAAAACACGAATAATATTATACAAAAGTAATTTATTTCCAATTTATTACATATTTTTTTAAATGCTACCTAAGTTAGAAACTTTCTTACTTATATATCTTAGATTAGGCAACCTTTAGATATTGTTAAATTTAAAAAATACTAGACTTATTCACTTATTGTAGAGAAATGCATTCCAAATTAGATAAAATATGGAAAATATTTTAAATATTTGTATTTTCAATTTTATGGATGAGTATTGATTTTTGTTTGCACAGCTATTTTCAATTTACGTGAGGTTGAAATTGGCAAAAGTTATCATAATTCAATTATTTGAATACATTACATAAAAATTGTCTAAATATGTTCCTAATAATACTTTACTTGAAATACAATGTCTAAATTATAATATTACTAGTTAAAAATAAAAACACACCATTAAAAACTTCTATTTGCTATTTTGGATTTTTGCTCAATTCTGGCTTCTTAAAATGTGATTTATTGCTTTGACACTTTTTTTCAGATTTGTGTAGAAGAAAAACATATTTTAAAGAGGGAGTTTAAGAAATATTAAATCAGTCTAAATTTTGTGAATAATGCTTTGCAAAAATTGCTCAGATTTTTTAAATACACTGTCAAACATGTATACATAATTTGTTCAAAATCTAAGAAATAAAAAAAAAATAATGAATTCATAGCTTAATGTGTATCATTTTTAGGGTTACTTCGAAAATTTCTTGCCAAATTTTAATAAAAGTTGAGACTGGAGGAACGAATTTGTTGGTTACGATAAAATTTAAAAATAAAAAACTTCCTTAAACATTTGAAAAAAAAACTTTAGCTGTGTGTGTAAAAAAAATAGTGAGAACTACAAAATGAAAATTTTCAAGAAAAAAATAACTTTTCTCTTAGAAAAATAAAAAGCTTTTTCAGTAAAATTAGCTTTTTGCGTTTTCGAATTCCTATCCTCTTTGAAAAATGATTTTCATAACTTATGTGACTAGCATTTAATATATATGAATTATTTGTATCACGTATAAAAAATAAACAAACGGTGAACTCTAAATTAAAGATTTCAGTATTGTATTTCAAGATTTTTTAAAAGTTTCAGTATTAAAATCTAGTGATTAATTTCTTTATTAATTTATAACAACTTAGAAACAATTTACAGATCATTTATAATATTGCTATAAAAATAAAATAGATACACTGAAGAGGAAAAAATACTGAGTTATGACCTAAAATATTTTAATTTCAATACTATATTAAAAATATATCAATTTATTATAAGACTTCTTTTATTGCAATAAAAGAATGTTTTTAATTAAACATTGTTTTCTTAAATGACAACAAATATTTTTTATGAATTCGAAAAGAACAAACGGTATCTTAAGTATTTAACTATTATAAGTATTTAATTATTATCATAATATCTTAAATCATTTTAGTCTGTTTAAATAAAATTATCTAATGATAAAAAATTATCTAAAGAATAAAATTATAGAATAGATTTTTCATAGCACTCTGGGAGATTTGTTTGTATTTTCTAAAATTTTATTGCATTCCACTGCTCCTACTGTATAGAAAACGAAAAAGAAAAATTGATCAAAATCACTTAAGATTGCATATAATTTTATTATTTAACACTAAATGTAAAAGTGGACATAGCATAAATTAATCTTAAAAAAATTGTAAACAACTGCAAAAATAAAAATCAAAGCTTAATTTATTTTTTCTTTTGAACATAAAGAAATATTAATGGTATAAGTTGTAAACCACTATTTTTAAATACTTAAAAGTTTAAATTCATCATAAATAATAAAATTTATATTTTATAACGTTATATAAGATAAACCTTAAGAAATGCTTCAAAATCTACTTTTTTGTCATGCGACTTTTAACAGGAAACAAACAAAAAATGTAAGCAGTTTTTCTTTCCTGAGAAAACATTCTTCAATTTAATGGATTTCTAAGAAGAATGCTCCCAACTGTGGTGATCACAAGGTGAGCTTTATGCTCCCTTCAAATTCTCCTAGAATCTGGGTGGTGAAGATAAAGAATCCTCCTGTAATCATCCAGATCACGCAAGAAATTCGTGACTACAAAAGACGGCTAAACTTCTCAAGATTCGCAATCTCCTTAAATTACTTCAGCAGCAGTGGGTGAGAAATTAAGATCTGTTTCATTTTGAATGTTTTTGTGGTGTGAAATTTTTCGAATGACGAACTCAGAAGAAGTGTTTTTTTTCCCTTACATGAAAGAATAATTTTGTTCCTTTTTATTGAAAAATAATAAATATAGTGAACAAAAAAATAAATATATTTGATAATTCATAAGGATTTAAATATAAAATCACACAAAAAATAAATATATATATTTTTTATTTGTAATTGATTTTCAGTTTCACAGTATTTATTTTATATTTAAGAGAGTAAAGAAAAAAATTTCTATTAAAATTTAAAATGAATGAAAATTTATAAATATGTTTACTTGTAAATTTTCGCTTTGAAAATATTTTTTTATAAAAGAATATTCACATGAAAAGTTTGATGTATATCCATTTATTTGATGCCATTATTTGTCTCACTTTTCATTTGTATTCAGTATTTTAGTTCTCACACGATGATTAGTTTTTCTTTTATGGCACGTGTTTGCTCTTTAAAATGAGTCAATGTTTGTTTGTATTAATTTTAACTAAAATAATTTTTAATATATAATTTATTACGTTAAACAGTAATTTCAATAAAACTTTTTTATCGTAGAATTAAATTTCGCAATTAGGAATAAACTTTTAGATAAATCTTTCTCTTTAAAAAATTTAATCTGCGTTTGTCTTTTTAAGAATAATTTAAATTAAAAAAAGTAAATAATAAGTTAAAATAGTTATCTGAATAAATATTGTTTTAAACAATGTCGAAAAATAGAAGATGAAACATTTTATTGGAAGTACATAAATATTTCAGAGTATATTCTTATCTATTATTTTATTTTTTTGATAGCATAAATTGCATATATCCAAGATTTATGATTCATTTGATTTTATAAAAGCATCCTTAGTCTTTTCTACAGTTCTTATTAAAAATATTTTAATTGACGTGTTACATTCATAAATGATTATTTTAGAACCAAATTTAATTTATAGCTTTCTTTTTTAATATTTAAATTGTGGCAACATATTGAAGTTTGCTGAATTCTTTCAATAATATTGATAACTCTTAATAGCATTTATAGGAAAGTATAATTTTAGTGTACTTTGTTATGCAAATAAAAAATAAGGATTACTACTTATAAATAATAAAAAAAAATGTAAAACCTTTGTTTGTTATTTAATCCATGTACATTATTAAAAGATGTTTTTTTTTCAATTTTTGAATTTGCTTATAATAAATAAAATATTATATGCAAGTTCAAACATTTTCTTGATACCAAAAAATACATTTTAATATAGTATTACAAAATGATATAATCACAGTAACGAAAAAAATAATAGCTGTAAATGAATTTAAATTTATTTTTAAAACATTTTTTCTAAAAATATATTTAGTATTTGTCTTGAATGTTTGCTTTACCCGTGGTTGTGAAGCGCGTTAAATTCTTTTCATATTTTTTTAGGTGTTTGTTAATTTTGTACAAATAATTGTACTAAAATGCACTGTAATAATTTTATTATTTTACCTGGTATTAATTTACTTCTTTCTTTTTGCAAAAACATTTTTGAAGGATATCCATGGTGGAATTTTATTTAATTCCTCACATTATTAAATTATTTTTCTATAGATTTTTGTAATTTAATTTTTAAGTTAAAGCTTGCCATGAAAAAGAACTTTTTATACCTATTATTCAATACTTAAAATTATGAGACGTCATAAATTAGAAAAGTATTAATTGAAATTTTTTTTAAAATTTTATCAAAAATAATCAAATTCTAAAGAACAAAACTTTAAAAATTTAAATAAATTACAAGAGATTTATTGGTTCAGGTACAATAATTTAACAGAATATTCTTTTTTGTTTAGAATGATTCGGGTACAATAATTAAACATAAAATTTCGCTGAAGACCTTTGAACAAAACTAAAACAATGCTTTTTATAAATAGATATTTTTCCCTTCAGGAAGAAATTGATAAATATAAATCATTTATTGGGAATTCGATGTTTTATTCTATCCACTTAAAAAAGCTCACACATTTAAAATAATCTGTTAAAACTAAAAATATATACATCTGGCTCATCAAGAAGAGTTTACAATTTTTATAGTGGTTACATCAATTTTTAGTATAGAATTATAAAAATATATCTAATGTACATTACAGTTTTGAAACGATATTTGCTAGAATACATCCAAGACATGAGCATTTATTTTCAGTTAGTATGAGAAATTAATGACATAGATTAGTAATATTATTTTTTGTTGCAAATGTACTGACTAAATAACATAATAAAAATGTTTCTGAACGCGTAAATGCTAATTGTGAAAGTAATGTATTTTGCAATATCAATTTTTACTCATATCCTAGAAACAATTTCTATGCATTTGTGCAGACGCTGATAAATTAAAAATTATTAACAATGTCCTTAATATATATTACGTATACTTTCTAACATCCCTATAAAATGAAGCTTTCAAGCATTTCAATAAACTATATAGAAATAAAGATTGATAAGCAAATGAAAAAGGGGATGTTATTTTACAAAGTGCAGCAAACCCTTATCACTTAATCTTATTTTTCCAAGACTTATCTAATTTGCAATAGTATATTATAAAAATAAAAGTGATGTTTTGTTTATGCCTAACTGCAATAATTTTGCCAAAGTAACTTAATTGTTTTTGAATAGTGAAAATAGCAAAAAAATAAGTTGTCGATTACCATCTGCCATAAAAGAAGTTACTAAAATACTGTACTTTGGAAATTGTTAATAAGTATTGTGTTTTGCCGTTGCTTATAAATTGTAACTATCCTTGTGTTCTCTTTTCCTGAATATTCTAATACATAAATTTCAAAGCATGCGAGTGGTTGTTTTAGAATTTTCAAAGTAATGGTTAAAACTTCCTTATGAACAAAGTAATAAAAACAGAAAACCTATGGAAGTATAATAAAAATTTAATTCAGAAAGTTTTGAACAATTTTATTAGTTAGTTGAAGTTACAAATGACATTTCACTGTAATCATTATTTTCCCAGTATAAAATACGTAAAAATATTCTTAAGCATCAACACAGTAAACGGAAAATTGTTAAACTTTGTAATGTACTCACGAAAATTTTGAAAAAATTGTATAAAGAAATGTAGGAGCAAAATAAATAAAATGTCCTTAGATATCATAAATACAGTTCGGTCATTGCTTTCAATAATTAGAGTAGAAAAAGGAAGATCTAAGCGAAATATTCTTTTGGTAATACTCACCATTACTTTCCTGGTTCATTTAAAAACATTTTTATGTACGTATTGCACAACAGTTCTTTTCTCTGGCTTATTTATTATTCCTTTGTGCATATTGGTGTAAATAGGTTCGTTTGAATTTCTATAATTTATTATTCTAACTGAACAGATAAAAAATATTATTCCTGATAGCTTTTCTCATATCCATTGAATACGATATTATTGTAGAACCAAAGAAGTTAGAAATGATTAGTAATATCATTCATACTTCCATATAAATTTTACTTATGAAACTACATTTATTTTTCTTTAAGATCAACTTATTTTATGATCTATTTCAGGAATTTATGGAGTCAATAAATTTATTCAATAAAATTAATCCCATTGAATGAGATTTTGTCATTGTTAAGAATGCAATCAAGATTTAACAATTTGTTACAGTTTAACAAAGTGTAATATTTTATGTTTAATTTGTATTTTGTGATTTAAATACGTATATAGAATATAGTTGTTGGGATATTGCACTTAATTTTAAAAATATTTTTTATATAGATTTTAATAACAAAATTTCTAGTTTAATATTAATGCACAATCATTTGAAACACAAATGCAAATTCATAAATTATTTTAAAATCTATTTCATTAAAATGAGCTGCCTGTTTTGTTTTTCAAATGAGATTTATTATTAATATAAATTCGAAACATAAAGTAATATTTAAAAAAAATTGCTGGTTCAGTATCTACAGCGTTCAATACTATTTAAAGGATTTCAAGTAGTTAGAAGCTCTCATAAGAAGAGAAAAAACTGTGATAAATATTTTCAAATACGAAAAATATAAAATTATCGTCATTAAATTTACCATTTACTTAGAAGCAGTTATTATGTCAATGACGTGTTTAGACTTAAAATTATGGGGAATTGATTTTTCTAATATATAACTTCATTTCATAATAAAAAATAACTTTACATTAATCAGTTATCCCGAATAAGTTATCATCATCTTCGAATAAATAGACACATATCAGATAACTGTACTACAGAGTTTCTTCCCAAATAAGTTAGCTATAAGTAACCAATCCATCAATAGGAGTGATTTATTGAAAACTTACGGGTGTTTGGCGAAATTAATTCAGGTCAAACTGGCGTAAAAGGAAGTAGTGACTTCTGATCTCATGAGCTGAAATAAATTGAGCATCTTCGTGAGAAATGTTCTCGATTTATTAGGATACCAAATTCATAGATTAATGAATAAAATACTTTTAGGTAAAAGTTTACTTTAAATTTTATGCAATATTTTTATTAAATAAAATAGCATTTATTTTTGTATGCATGAATTTACAAAAAAAAAAAAAAAGAAAATTACAAGAAAATTTTAAAATAATATAATTTAAAACTTAAAGCAAAATATAAAAAACGATATAAATTCAAAAATATGTAAGAGAACTTATTAATCACCATTGTAATTTTTATAATCAGGTTTATCTACGCTTATAACCTTTAAATATAATATAACACAAAATGTTAGCAATTGTTAATTAATTGGGTCATATTTATGGCCCTTTTTTAAATCCACTAACTTTATAATATTTTTAATGTTGTAGTGAAACAACATATATGCACTTAATCATGTGTTTATAGTATATGTATATTATATGTATATAATTATGTGTATAATGTTTCCACGTAAAATTTGCAAGATATTTTTAAAATATTTTTAAAATATATAAAGCAATTACACTTCTTTAATAAAATTAAGAAATAAACATGTTTTAAGGTAAATTTGTTCCATTTTTTTCTTTGCTAATTTATTTTTGTAAACTAACCATAAGACTATTCCAATTTAATGATGATTGACTTTTATGCCTATATAATTTGTTTCTGATTTAGATTTATTTACATATCGACATAGCTATCTCAATTTATATTTCAATACAGATGTTTATTTATGCCTATTTTATATTTTTAAACATAAATATTTTAGCGAAGAAGGTGCTGTTCTTCAAAACAAAAAATAACACAAATTGTTTTACTTGTAACTGGAAGATAGTTATTTAAGAAAATGGAAACTAAACTGAAAAAAACAGGAAGTTTGTTTTTCCTGTTCCTTCTAGTACATACATTTCTACACTGCATAATTTCTAAACTATATGTTGCTTTTAATTTCATGCACATTACTTCAAGTCATTTCTAAATTTAAAAATATTTTGTATATCATAACAGAAAAACAATTACCGAAGATTTCCTTTTTAAGTAAAATGTTTGACTCATTGAACGTGAATAAGCATGCAGAATTTATGATAATATGCAGGGTGGATTCTATTAAAGAAATACTAGTTTCCTATTAATATTTTATGTACATAATTTCTCAAATGTACTGTAATAAATAAAAAAAAGCAAATTAACTAACAAAGAACAATTTTATTTGCAACAAAAGTCTAATGAAATTTTATATATATTTTATGTTAGATTAGTTTATAAATAACTACACAAAATTGAAATACAACTAAATAAATGTTAATTCTTGATTGTGAGCCATTTATTAAAATACTTAGTAATGGCTCAATCAAGAATTATTTCATTAAAATAATTATTTTACTAAAATACTATCATCTTCTTAGTTTACCAAAATTTATTTAAACACTAACCATTTAAAATATCTGTTGAAAATAAAGTTATTGCTTAAATAGCCCGCATATATTTAAGATCTATTTTGTACATTGAAAAACTTTATTAATATACTTGGAAAATTTTAA